>JAJONR010009015.1:0-21125 GCA_029582245.1 Solanum etuberosum
TATGGCTTGTAGGCCTCTTACGTAGAACCCAACTTTAAGTCCAAAATTTCACTAAGTCTGAATCACTTCTGTGAACGCCCCCCCCCCCCATGCCCCCCCGCCCCCCCCACACACGCACACAGTCCGTAGAACACCCTATGATTCATCCTAACTACTCGTAGTTCAAACAACAGAGACTTGACATTTCCAAAACTTCAAACAAGTCCTATAACTCCCTTCCTATAGATCATAGGACTTCCTACGGTCCGTAGGTTGAACTCGTAGACTGCTGCCTCTGTGCCAAAAGTACATCTTTTCCTTTCCAACTCAACTTTCAATTTCCAAGGTGTTGCAATATCTCCCTCCTAGGAATATTCATCTTCAAATAGGACTCAAGCTTGGAAAAACAGAGTAGGAGAGAAACTAAAAACCCAACATGAATGCAATCTCATCAAAATGCACAAAAACAAGAACAAATCAGTCCAAGCTAAATCATAATATCCAAAATCTAGTTTTCATGAACATGCATGCATATGAAAACATGAGAATGGATAAAACATATGAATTTGAAAGAATACATCATGAGGACCTAATACCTCAAGCTAGAATAGGAGAGAAGGGAAAGAGATGGGGACACTTGGACATCATATCGGCTTAAGCTTCCAAAGTAGAACCCTCATCTAATTGACTCCTCTGAAGCACTTTCATGGAAGCAACTTCCTTGTTTCTCAACTTCCAAACTTGACGGTCTAAAATCTCAACTGATACCTCTTCATACGAAAGACTTCCCTTGACTCCCAAACTTTCCAATGGCACTATATATGTCGGATCTCCAACACACTTTTACAACAAAGAGACATGGAATACCAAATGTATTGATGCTAAGTTATTAGTTTACTCTAATTCATAAACAACCTTGCCGATACACCTGGTCCATATAATGGGGACTAAGCTTTATTTGTTTCCACAACCTAATCACACCCTTCATGGGTGAAATTTTCAAGTAGACCCCATCATTAATATTAAATTCAAGCTCTTTTCGTCAAACATTGGCATACGAATTTTGTCAAATTTGAGTCATTTTCAATCTTTCACAAATAAGTCAAACATTTTCATAGCCTCATTCACTAACTCGGGCCCTATCAAAGTGCCTCATCAACTTCAAACCAATCAATAGGAGATTTACGCCTTTCACCATAGAGAGCCTCAAATAGAGACATTTTGATACTCGAGTGGTAAACATTATTATAAGAGAACTCAATAAACGGTAAATAATCATCCCAATTACCCTTAAAGTTAATTACACAAGATCTCAACATATCTTCCAAATTATGAATAGTATGCTCAACTTGTCCATCGTTCTAAGGATTAAAATTCATGCTAAACTTCACTTGAGTACCAAGACCCTTTTGAAATGAACTCCGGAACTGAGAGGTAAAATGAGTACCACGATCGGAGATAATGGATAAAGGCACTACATGCAACCTTACCATTTCCCGAATGTAAAGCTTGGCATACTCTTTGGCTGAAAATGAAGTCTTACGGGATGAAAGTGAATCGACTTCCTCAATCGTTACATAATGACCCAAATTGAATTAAATTGACGATGGGTACGAGGTAAGCCCATAAGAAAGTCCATATTCAAATCATTCTACTTAATGTCTTGAGCCAACCCACCATGTTTCTGATGCTTAACCTTCACTAGTTGACAGTTAGGATATTTTGCCACAAATTGTGTAATATATTTCTTCATATCATTCCACCAATACACTTCTCGTAAATTAGGGTACATCTTGCTGGCTCCCAGGTGAATAGAATATCAGGAATTATGAGCTTCTGTCAAAATCTAATTTCTCAACTCATCAACATTCAGAATACATAACCGACCTTGGTAACGAAGGACACTATCTCCCCCTTGGAGAAAGCCTCAATGGCTTTTCTAGAAAATGACTTCTTCAAATCAACCATAACTGGAATAAGATCTTACTTAGCCTTCGCATCCAATACTGTAGAAACGTGATTTTTCATCGAACTTACGGTTTCACACCATTTTTACTGCTTAAATATTTTAATTAAAAAAACTTAAATTAAATATTTTGATTTTATCTTATTTTATTAAGTTTATTTTAAAAGATTTGAAAACAACAAAAATTGAATGAAATTTTAGAGTAGTTTTATTTGTTATAAGAAAGAAAAGAAACTTTACAAAAAATATATGTTTTAACTTTGGTTTTATAAATAAGTTAGTATTCTCTTAATTATATTCTTAGTTTTAACTATTTAACTTTTTTGTATTTTCATTAGTTCAAAATAGTTAGATGAGAATTTAATTATTATATTTTTTATATATATTTTTATAAAAAAATAACTAATCCTGAAACCATCCCACTAATATACACTACTGTAATGACCCATTAGATCATTTTGAGTACCAAAATTATTTTGACTTTTCTCATAAATTTTAAATGAGAATCTTGAGCTATTTGCTTAACTACAATTATTTAGTTTTGGGTATTTATCAAATAATTAAATTTTAGTTGATTGTAAATGGGTCAAGTCTGAAATTTATTTAATGCCCTATAAAACTTGACCCATCTGTAGAAATAAAAATAATAAATTTAAAAAATTTTGATTCATAATTAATTTAGAGAAAATTAATTAGGGAGAAGACATGTATGTAAACGGCGAAGAGCGACATTTGCATCTCAGGTAAGAATTTCAATTCTTAAAATTAGGTTACTGTTAGAAGGAAAATATTCCTTGATACTAAATATTATTATAATTGAATTGCTAAGTACGTACCCTACTATTATTATAATATGTTGGTTAGATGAAGAATTGAAAAAGGTATAGAGTAACAGTTTGGTTTTGAGGTTTTTGGGGGAGGGGAATCAAGAAGTTTATGTGAGCAATCATTGCTCCATGATAGAGAGTCATATACTAAGTAAAGCATAAGATAGTTTAGGTGTATAGAATGGATGATCACTTTGTTCCTCGTGAATTCAAGTTACTACCTGTAACACGATGATAATTTTGGGTTCTTTTTCTTCTTTTCTTGTTATGGTTACTGAATAAAATAAGTTTGATAATATTATTATATATAATTAAATATTAGATGTATTGTATTATATAAATTTTATTAGAGTTATATTATTTGGAGGAATTGAGACTTAACCCTAGGCTTGAAATTTAGGACATAGGAGACTTGGCATATTAATTGACGTCTAGATTTGGAAATTTGATTATTGAGTGGGTTATTAAGTTAAGGTAATATAGATAGTAATATGTGTGTAGACGGACTCTATTTCTTATGAATATTATAAATTTGATAGATTGGAAATGTTTTGAGACATTGAGGAAAGGAAAAGCATTGGAGAATTAGCTTGCTTGGCTCCAATTCTTTGGTGGAGGTAGGTTATCGTTTATTCTATCTGATAGAGAGACTCTTAATAGTGATTGATAGTCAATGAGTAATATTGTGAAGTTTTTTATTTATTTTATTGTTGTGGTTTGGATGAGTTATATGTTGTTTGTGATTGATCTGTAATCCCAAGACCGCAAAATCCATAACTTGTATTATTAAAGTGATGTCTTGAATAATGAAGGCTTGATGAAATATTGTTAATAAAGTAGAAACTGATGATAAATAATGATGAATTAACTATATTGTTGGATCGGGTGCCATGAGCCAGCAAGATATAATTGGATCAGGTAGCACGAGCCGACATGATATTATTGGATCGGGTGTCACATTTTGGCACAATCTAATTAAAGGAAAACATATTAAAACAACTTCATATACTCAAAATCAAAGAACTCATTTTCCAAAAGAACGTGGTGTGGAGGCCTGAGTCCTCATGTGTGTTCTTCATATTGTTGACTAGTTACGTACTTGCTTCATTACTGTTGTCACTTGTTCATTTTGTTTGTTGTTTGCCACCTGATAAGTGCTATAGTTGATTTAATATTATTACTTTATGCATATTGGTTTTTGTTTTGAGTCGGACGATCATATCTACTCAGTACCTGTTTCCCTTTACTGACTAGTACTTGTGTGTTTTCTTCATGTTCCTTTTGTGGAGTCCAAAAGTGTACCAATGAGTTCGACTCATCCTCAGCTCTAGCTAATATCTTGCACATCAGATCCTAGGTTGAGTTATTTCCTCTAGCTTGTGCTAGATTCTCTCGATCAAGGAAAGGTGTCCTTATTTTTCGGACACAAACGATCTTATTCATTTATTATGGTTCTTTGATACTCTTAGACTTAGTATTTGAGATTACATGTCCTTGATGGGATAACTTTCAGGTTTTTTGAATGATATGCAATAGACTCTAGTGGATTTTTTTTTCTTATATTCATGAGATTTGAGTTTCCTCATTATGGTTGTATTTAGTAAGTTGAACAAATAATATAAGTTGTGGTTTGAATTCGTTGGTTTGACCACCTAGAATATTAAGTATGGGTGCAACTCATGATTCATTCCAGGTCGTGACAAACTTGGTATCAGAACTTTAAGTTTGGTCAGGGACACCTTTACTATTCTTCGAGAGGCTATAGAACTTTCATAAAAACTCATTTCCTACTCTTTTTTTCATCCTATTACTTGAATCAAATTGGTATCTAGGTTGTACAAATTGGTATCTGACCTTCTTCACTTTTTTTTGCAGATGGTCAAACCTAGAGTCAGGCTCGGTATGATCAGGGATACACAGCCCCAACAGTTAGAGGTAGGGGTGGTTATGGTAGAGGTCGTCATTCTATAGGACGTGGTAGCCAAGGTAGTGATTGTCACCAGTCCGGCTGGGGTGGAAGCTCAATAGGGGAAATGGTCAGACAGGCGACAGATCCCATTGTTATGCTTTCTTCAGGAGGCCAGAGACAGAGGCATCTGATACTGTTATCACAAGTACTCTTCTGGTATGCGATCATATGGCTTCCATATTGTATGATCCTAGATCCATTTTTCTTATGTATCTTCCTCATTAGCTAATGGACTTGATTTGCATCATGACTTACTTGAAATGCTTATTGGTGATTCTATTAACGTTGGTGAGTCACTATTAGTTGAGAAGATGTATATTTCTTGCCTTGTGACTTTTGTGGGGAGCTAAACTTATGTAGATTTGATTATTCTAGAGAAAGTTGACATTGATATAATTCAGGGTATGACTTGGCTTTCTCCAAATTTTGCAATCTTATATTGCAATGCTAAGACCATAACCTTGGCCAAGCTTATAGATCCATTAGAGTGGAAGGGTGAGTAAATTCCCACCCCAATTCGGATTATATATTTTCTTTGCGCTAAGAGGTTGATTAGTAAGGGTTGTTCAGCTTTCTTGACACATATCAAGGATGATAGTTCCAAAGTTCCTTCAAATGAATCTATTTTGATACTGTGCGAGTTTTTTGATGTGTTCCCTGCAGGCCTGCCTAGTATGCCACCAGACAAGGATATTGATTTATCTATTGACATGGAGCCGAGGACTCGCCCCATTTCCATTCCACCTTATAGAATGGCCCCGACTATGTTGAGGGAGTTGAAGGCCCAACTTCAGGAGTTGTTAGGTAAATGTCTTATTAGATCGAGGAACTTTCCTTGGGGTGCTCAAGTTTTATTTGTGAAGAAAAAGGACGGTAGTTTTCTGATGTGTGTACACTACAAACAACAAAACAGGATGACTATTAAGAACAAGTACCCTATTCCTCGCATTGATGACTTGTTTGATAAATTACAGGTTGCTTATATTTTCTCTAAAATTGGTTTGAGGTCTGATTATCATCAAATGAAAATACGGGCAGCGTATGTGCCAAAGACTACTTTTCGAACAAGGTATGGGCATTATGAGTTCTTAGTAATGTTTTTTGGGCTTATGAATGCCCTTGCTTTTTCATGAGCCTGATGAACGGAACTTTTACTCCATATTTGGATCTCTTCGTTATTGTATTTATTGATGATCTACTAATCTACTCAAAGAGCAGAAAATTACATGAAGACCATCTGAGAATTGTCCTAGGATTCTTAAGGGAGAAAAGGCTTTATGCCAAATTCTCCAAGTGTGAGTTTTGTCTTGATTCAGTGTCCTCCTTAGGGCACATGGTTTCTAAGGATGAAGTGCTGATGGATCCCCAGAAGATTGAAGTAGTGAAGAGTTGGGAAAGGTCCATTAATGTTTTAGAGGTAAGGATCTTTATTCGTTTAGCTAGCTACTACCATCAGTTCATTAAGGAATGTTCTTCCGTTGCTTCCTAGATGACCAATTTTACCAAGCATAATGTTTCATTGGTATGGTCTGATGACTTTTAAGAGAGTTTTCTAAAACTCAAGACCTTGTTGACTACTGCACCGATCTTGACTTGCCTGTGGAAGCTAAGAATTTCATTGTTTATTGTGATGCATCTTATTCTGGTTTAACAGCAGCACCAATGCAGGAATGGAATATAATTTCCTATGCTTCAAGGTAATTGAAAGTACATGAACACAACTATCATACTCATGATTTACAATTGGCTGCGGTCGTATTTGCATTGAACCAGTGGAGGCATTATCTATATGAGATAAAGTGTGAAGTGTATACAAATCATCGCAGTTTACAATATATGTTCACTCAGAAAGACTTGAATTTGAGGTAGAGGAGGTGGATGGAGTTGAAAAAAAGACTATGATATTACTATTCTTTATCACCTGGGAAAAGCTAATATTGTGATTAATGCCCTGAGTAGAAAAGCAAGGAGCATAAAGGTATAACACCCGAAAAAACTAGTAGACTAAACTAGAGCTTTACGTGAAGGTTTTAGAGTTTGATATGAGGGTTAAAATCAAAAAATGACTTTTCGAACTTAGAATGAACATTTTAGGGGTTAAACGTCAAGGTACGACTCCCCAAGGACCAACCAAAGGGGTCCTTGAGGAGAACCCCAAAACAGTCCCTAAATCTGTCCTAAGGCAGTGACCCACGATGGGGACTCACGCCCCGTGGGTCCACCCACGCCCCGTGGGGGAGGGTCGTGGGTCAAGTCCTTGAAGTTAAGCTCCATTACTCCACCCACGAAGGACCAGTGCAGTCCGTAGATCCACCCACGGTCCGTGGGTTGGGGTTTCGTGGGTGGGGGCAGTTTTGATTTTTAGTTTTCAAGTTAGGGGTTCGGGGAAGATTCTAGAATTAATTAGTTATTAAGTAGGGTCGGTTTATTAGTAATTAGGCCACCAATATAAAGCTATTAGACCATTAATTAGATAATTCCAAATCATTATTTTAGATTCACAAAAGAGACCCAATTCCCTCCAAAAAAATTCTCTCTCTAGATAGTGAACAAGAAGAAGACGAAGAGAAGGAAGCTAGGTCAATTCCTCCATTGTTGCAAGCTATTGTGAGGGCTTTGAATCAACGTATGATAGCTTATTCATCTATGGATTCTTCCATACATAGAGCCCCTAGATTTCCCCCAATTGTGAAGAAAATCCCCAATTCTAGCTAGGGTTTCTTCCTATATTGTGGATAGTGTTGAGTATGATTCCAATTGAGGGGATAATACTTGTTTATGATTGTTTTAGTATTGAACCATGATATACTTATGATATTACATGTTTTCCATGGTTAACCCTAGTATAATTGATGAAATTTATATCATATGGTTTTATGCCATGAAAGGTGAAATTGAGGATTCATAGGTGATATTCTAGAATTAATGTTATGACTAGTAATTGTTCAAGAATAGGAACATATAGACATGAATTGAATTATATTAAAGGTTATATGATGGATCTTGACTAGTAATGAATGAGATTGAGTCTTTATGATGAATATGAATAGAATTGCCTAAAGAAGAAGCTTGTGACTTGAATGTTTTGTGATCTAGATATGTATGATGATAGAATGAAGTAAATCTTTGAGAGTAAGGCTTGTAGTCATGAATGTTGATCACTAGGGTTTTGAGAGTAAAGCAATTGTGATGAGTTATGTATGCTAAGTCTTTGAGAGTAAAGTCTATATGAGAATAGAAGTCTAATAGGTAGAATTGTTGTTAAAGGCCTATACTCACCTAACCTGCCTTATGAATGCCTGAATGTATAAAGTGATAGAATCACTTGAACATCGATTGATTGTCAAGGACATTCTTTCATGAGACTTGAATGTTAAGCAAGGCTTAAAAGTGAATCTAGGGCTGTATGCTTGACCCCTAGTGGATATTGACAATGAGATGGAGTGTCATACAAGGTAGGGTCCAGGCTCCAAGTTGAGAGGAGAACCACACCTAGTTGATGTGAGGACTATCCAAGTTAAAGGGGAACTCTTACATAGTAGAGTGCGGGTTTTCCCAATGTTAGGTCTCATGAGATGGAAGCCTTCACATAGTGGAGTTAGGGTTTCTAGTAGCAATCTACGTATCCAATGAACTAAGAAATACTTGAAGAAGTATCTCCAAGTGTTCAAAAGCATTAATGGACTTAGACATGCTAAAGGAAGTATCTCATAGGTTCCATCTTAATAATGAACCTAGACATGCTTTAAAAAGTATCTCATAGGGTTTAACCTAATAATGAGCTAAGATATGCTTAAGGAAGTACTTCATAGTGTTCTAAGGTTTAAAGAGAGGGACTAGTTTCCAACCAAGACGTATAAGAATGAGGACCTAAAGGAATACTTAGTGTGGGTAGGATTATGGGGTCTTATCCATGCATTGCACAAGTATGACTCATGGTTACCTAAGAAGTGTTTCTCTTGTATGAAGTATGTTTTGATGGATTGTTGCTATAGTTGCCTTCCATGATATGTTTGACTAAAGGTGAGAGATTCCCTTGTCTATGAGAAGTAAGCTAAAGAATAGATCAAATATGATAAAGAAGTATGATGGCCTAAAAGTGGTACTTAGCCTAGGTGGGATTATGGGGTCTTATCTATGCATTGCACAAGTATAACTTGAAGGTTACTTATGAAGTTCTCTTATGTGAAGATTCTCTTGTTTGTGAGAAGTAAGCTAAGGATATGACCATGAGATGGTAAATATGAATATGATGACCAAAGGGGATACTTATCATTAATGGGATTATGGGTCTTATTCATGCATTGCACAAGTATGCTTTGAGGTTACTTGAGAAGTAGTTCTCTTATGATATGAAGGACTAAGGGTTGACTAATGCTTATATGATGCTTATGTTTGAGACTTTGCTTATGATTATGATATTGTTTCTTATGCTTATAGTTTATGTTTCATGAAGTTATTCTTACAATTATGGCATATGGCTTATGTTGACTAACCCTTATGTTATGCTCTTATGATGTTATGCTAGCTATCATATTTAGTACTTTTGTACTAACGCATACTCTTTCCTACATTCTAATCAAATGTAGGGTTCGGTGATTTGAGATCCATTCTTGAGGATTGGTTTCTATGAAGCAAGAAGTTGAAGACTTGGTGAGTCCTCATAGTATCGAGGATAAAGCCTCCATTTCCTTTATGTCTTTTCTTTATGTTTGAGAATATTGTATGGGTTATGTCCCAAGATTTATTCAAAGTTGTATTAGATGGTTTGATACAAGTGTAGTAAGACTTCCGTTTTGGTTTTATGAAAGACTTTGATTGTATGGATAAAGTTTTTAAAATTTTCGTACTTTTCTATTATCTTATGTTATGATATGCTAAGGGCTTGTATGAGACCCCTTCGGGGTCAAGTACACCATGTTACATCTAGGGTGTACCCCTGGGTCGTGACAAAAGGTTTAGCCCATTTGCACATTTCAAGATGTCCATTGTCTAGAGAGGTTCAAACTCTAGTTCATGAGCTTATGAGGCTGGAAGTAACTGAGAGAAAGGAGGATTCTTGGCTTATGTGGAGGCAAGCTCTTTTTTTCCTTGACAAGATTAAAGGAAATCATTTTGATGAGGAGAAGCTGAGCCAAATTCGTGATATGGTCTTGAGAAGAGAGGCCAAGGATGATGTGATTGATAAGGAAGGCATATTGAGGATTAAGGGGCGGGTATGTGTGTTGTGTGTTGATGATTTGACTCAGACTATTCTTGTAGAGGCTCAGAGTTTGAGGTATTATATACATCCTGGTGCAACCAAGAGGTATCGTTATCTGAGATAACATTATTGGTGGAGTAGAATGAAGCGTAAAATTGTTGATTTTGTTGTCCAATGTCTGAATTGTCAGCAGGTAAAGTATGAGCACTAGAGGCCTGAAGGGACACTTCAGAGAATGCCCATTCCAAAATGGAAGTAGAAAAGGATTGTAATGGACTTCGTGGTTGGTCTTTCAAAGACAATGGGTAAGTTTGATTCGCTATGGGTGATTGTTGTCAGGTTGGCTAAGTGTGTGCACTTTATCTTGGTCAAGATGACTTATAATGTAGAAAAGTTAGCCAAACTCTATATTCACAAGATTGTTTGATTGCATGGAGTTCTAATTTCCATCATATCATATAGAGGTACGCTATTTACTTCTAACTTTTCGAGGATCTTGCAGGCTCAGATAGGTACTAGATTGGATCTTAGTACCGCATTTCACCCTCAGATTGATGGGTTGTCTAAGTAAACAATTCAAGTGCTAGAGAGTATGCTCCATGTGTGCGTAATTGATTTTAGTGGTCATTGGGATCAGGTCTTACCCTTGGCAGACTAATCATACAACAATAATTATCACTTGAGTATTGAAATGGCTCCATTTGAGGCATTGTATGGAAGGATATGTAAGCTCACATTAATTGGTTTGACACATTTGAGGTGAGACCTTGGGGTATTGATCGTTTGAGGGAATCATTAGAGAAGGTGAAATTCATTCAGGAGAAGCTTCTAGCAGCTTCAAAGCAGGCAGAATGAGTATGAAGATCGAAAGGTCAGGGACTTGGAGTTTATGGAGAGAGCAAATGTTGCTGAAGGTATTCCCCATGAAAGGTGTGATGAGGTTTGGTAAGCGAGGGAGAGAGGTGACCTATGAATTGGCTTTGCCTCCTGGGTTGTTAGGAGTGCACCTAGTGTTTCATGTGTCTATGCTGAAGAAATACCACGGTGATGGGAACTACATTATTTATTGGAATTCGGTCCTACTTGATGAGAATCTATCTTATAAGGAGGATCATGTAGCTATCCTAGATAGACAAGTCCACAAGTTGAGGTCAAAGAAGATTGCATATGTGAAGGTCCAATGGAAAAATCATCTATTTGATGAGTCCACTTGGTAGACTGAGGATGATATGCACCGAAGATATCCGCACAATTATTTCAATTCAGGTACATGTAACGAACTGATTCCGTTGTTAGGGAAAATATAATGGGGAAAGAATTGGGGCCAAAAAACTTTTGAGTAGTAACTTAGAAATTCCTAGCCTAGTCCAGATTTGGATGAAATCTGAGTCAGTGAGGTCTAGGAAAATCTGGTAATGAATGAAAGATCTAATTATGAATTTGATCACATGAGTAGATAGCTAAGACGTTAAGGAACCCGTACGACTTTACATAATCAAATTCGGGCAAGTAGAACTCCTGAAACTGATCTTAGCGTGAACGAGTAGTTTTTGAATGTCATGGGTTGAAGGTGCGGTGTGATATGGGGGTTTCAAACTGTAAATCAACTCTCTGTCTCTGTGCAAGCCGCCAGGGTGGAATTTATCCCGCCAGGGCGGGGCCACTGTAGCAGGATATGGTCCGCCACAGCAGGACAAATGTGACTTAAGTCGGAAATAAATCCCAAAAACGTTATTATTCTGTAAGTTTCATTCTTGATAGCTAAGGAACGACCCAGGGAAAGTTCTTGAAAGTTTTCCACCTCTTCTAGCACTAAAGGTAAGGAGTTTACTCTCCTAATCCGTATTTCGATCCGTAAAACTTAGTTTTTTGGGTAATTATTGTTGAGGGGAGGTTTTGATCTAGGAATTATGGTGGAAAAAGCCCTAATTTTGATATTGGGATCATGGATTTGGTCTTGGGTTATTGGGTTGGTTATAATTCGGGTAAATTAGACCTAAATTATTGACCCTCGCGTTATATTGATTGTTTGTAGACCAAGAACAAGCGGAAAGAATCCAGAAAGGGAAGGACCAAGTTTCTTTGGAGGATTCAAACTTTGTTTGAGGTAGGTGATGGTTGTGATTTCATGTTTGTGTGATGTATGCTAGTAATTGCTTTATTGTAATGCATGTATGTATGCGAATGTTGCACTATTGATCACACCTATTGTAAATGAGTATGAATCAATGATTTTATGCCATGAATCAACACTTGATTGTATGATTAGGAGAATGTACATGGTGATTGTGATTGTGGCATGTTGAATGTAACGGGTGTCACGTTCCGACACACTAACTGGGATCAAATGTCATGTATTGACATACATATTCGATCGGATGTCACGTTCCGACACACTAACTTGGATCGGGAGTCATGATCCGGCACACTAACAGTTTGGATATGGGTTCCGTGAGAGGACCATTGAATTGGGTTTCATGAGAGGACCATTTATTTTTCATATATGCATATTATTGAGAATGTGGAATTGTACATTGCTCCTGAAATGATAATTGATATTGTATATGTTGGGTATATGTGTGTTTACTATGTTGTGACTGCTTATATATATGTTTCACTAACTGGAATAGCCGCGTGATCCTACCAGTACACTATGGTTGTGTATTGATACTGCACTTGCTCGTTCTTTGTTGAGTATAGGTCATCTTCAGGCGGCTATTGATAGATCTCAGCTAGGAGATCAGTGATCGAGACCGGATTTCAAGGGTGAGCCAGTTCTTTCAGGCAGCCATGGAATCCTTCCTATTATTTAGTCCATTTTATTCGGACTTAGACTATTTAGATATTTCTTATGTTAGTTGGGGTTGTACCCCTTTTTTCGTAGAATTGTTGCACTTTAGATGTTTTGGTATAATGACTTTCAGGTTCTAGGGGTTGTTCTTCCGTATTAGTTTAGTTTGTTTTATTTAAACCTTTGGAGTTTATGGGAACTCTATATAAATTCTGTATTTAAACCTGCTTCCTTATCTTTAAATGTCTAGCTTTGGGGTTAGTTGTTTAGTACCAATAGTTCTCCTACCGGAGGGTTAGTGTGGGTGCCAATCATGACGGTCTGGGTCGTGACAAAGTTGGTATCAGAGCCCTAGGTTCGTTGATTTCATTGTACTAAAACGAGTCTAGTAGAGTCTTGCGGAGCGGTACAGAGACGACTGTACTTTTCTTCGAGAGGCTTTATGACTTTAGGAAATCTGTTTTTTCTACTCCTTTCGTGCTATTACTTGAATCCAATTGGTATCTGGGTGATACAAATTGGTATCTTTCCTCCTTCACTATATGGTTCGAACTAGAGCAGCAAAAGTGGTAACACCATCGCTGGCAAGTGAGAATGTGCATAGTCTTTCACCAATTGAATAGGGTCACCATTCGGAACAAGTATCCACTGCCTCGGATAGATGATATTTTTGACCAGTTGCAGGGTGCATCCATTTTCTCTAAGATTGATCTAAGGTATGGCTATCATCAGTTAAAGATTAGACCTGAGGATATACCAAAAACGGCATTCAGAACCCACTATGGACACTACGAGTTTCTAGTGATGTCGTTGGGGTTAACAAACGCGCCTGCAGCTTTCATGAGTTTGATGAATGGTGTGTTCAAACCAATTCTATATTCGTTTGTTATGATGTTTATTGATGGCATTTTAGTTTATTCTAAGAGTGAGGAAGAACAAGCTGACCATCTTCGTATAATTTTGAGTGTCCTTGGGAGACAAAAATTGTATGCTAAATTTTCTAAGGGTGAGTTTTGGTTGACTTCAATTTCCTTTTTGGGGCATGTAGTTTCAAGGGAAGGGGTAATGGTAGATCCCCAAAAGATTGAAGTAGTCAGGAATTGGGTCCGACCTAGTTCTGTGACTGAAATTAGGGGTTTTGTGGGGCTCGCTAGCTACTATCATCGTTTGTGAAGGGATTAAGGTCGGATTTGCAGATTCAAGTTTATAGGTAACAACATTTAAGATTTTTTGGTGAGGAACGGCTAGATAATGAACACCATTACTTTGGAAAATGCATTTAGTATTGTTGTCATAACACGTATGGGTTGTTTAGCAAATGGTGAAATGAAGTTATGCCAATTGAGGTTACAAGCTATACTACGATTTCATGGATTGATTGTATGTCAAAGAGGGTCAGGATACGACTGCTCCAATAGCAGTGATGTTTACTTCGTTAAGTTATTAAGTGTGTTAAAATTGTGGAGAACATGGGCATATGAGGAGGAAATCAGTGAGGCCGTGGAGGCCGGGGAAATAATAATGCAGGTAGAGGAGCAGTGCATCCAGGCAAGGAGGTTGTCCGTCAAGATGACATGGCTCAGTTTTATCCCTTTCCGGGCAAGACCGAGGCTGAGGTGTGTGATGCAGTGGTCACAGGTACTATTCTTGTATATGACCGGATGGCTACAATTTGGTTTGATCTGGGTTCCACTTATGCATACGTGTCAGTTCAGTTTGTCTTAGGATTTTATGCGGTTTGTGATGTGCTTGATGCCCCCATCCATGTTTCGATCCCAGTTGAAGAGTCAGTCGTAGTCACCCAGGTATATCATGTTTGTCCTATTTTGTTTATGGATTTTCAGACTTGGGCTGATTTGGTTATGCTGGATATGACTGACTTGATAAAATCTTAGGCATGACTTGGTTGTCCCCCTATTATGTTGTGCTTAATGGTAATGCTAAGTCGCTAACTCTAGAGATCCCGGGTAGGGAAAGGGTTAGAGTGGGAAGGGGGTACAAGTCTAAGTCAGTTAAGGTCATATCTTTTGTGCGGGGTAGGAAACTGGTGGGGCAGGGGTGTTTGGTGTAATTGGCTCATATTCGGGATGTTGAGGTTGAATCTCCCTCTATTGAGTCTATTCCTATGGTGTCAGAATTTAGAGAAGTGTTTCCTACGAATTTGTGTGGTATGCCTCCGGATAGAGATAGAGATTCTGCATTGACTTGGAAACTGACACTCGCCCCCTCTCCATTCCTCCTTATCGCATGGCTCTTACAGAATTGAGAGAGCTTAAAGCTCAAATCCAAGAGCTTCTTGATAAAGGTTTCATCCGTCCTAGTGCTTCCCCGTGGGGTGCTCCGGTCTTGTTTGTTAAGAAGAAGGATGGTAGTATGAGGACTGGTAATTTTATCTTAAGCCATAAGGGAGTGGATTGATACTGGAATGACAAGCTTATGGATAAAGAAAGTCCCATTTAGTATATTTGGGTGAAGGCAATTGAAGATTTTAGTAAGAAAGTGTGTATGAAATTGGGTTAGTCCTTTGAATTTGATGGGTATACCTGAGTTTGAGGTGTCATGTCGATGAAAAGGTTAACTTCATAGCTATAGCCAGGGCTAACTGCCATAATGGTAATAAGAGTTTGTGATGGATTCTGAGGGGATGCAACTATATAATAAGATTGTTGGTTAAGCGAATTTTGTATGGAAAGTTTTAGAAGATGGTGGGACACCACTCGAATAGAATTTTAAAGAGCTAGAGTTATAATGAAGAAAAATATAGTGGGATGTAATACAGCCTTTAGAGAGAGCAAGAATAGTTTATTTGATTTCAAAGGCTAAAGAGGTATCTTCAGAGGGGTAGATAATTGGATTCAGAGAAGCGTGATTTCATTCGTTTTGCTGTGGCTATGGTAATAGTTTCACGGGTCCGTCAGATTGGTTAAAAACTATTGAAAAAGACTTGAGAAAGAAGTGTATAGACACTAACTCGAGTGTGATGATAAGTGCTTTGTTTTGTTTTTGAGTTTAGTAATGAGTACGATTGAATTGTTAGCGAAATATATTGTAAGATTGATGGAGATGCGATCAATGATAAGCGAAGATCCATGAATTCATTAAAAACCATCAAGGTATAAGCTAGCTTTGATTGATAAGGGGATTGTGTCATACGGTTGAATTTATAATTCAAATTTTTCATTGTAATGTCTACATTCATGGTGATTTAGTTTGTCAAGGTATGAATTTTCAAGGTGAGAAATGATCAATTGTATCAAGTATTGAGCATTTGAAAGGACTTACACTTGGGTTGGGTCGTAAAGTTATTACTATTGATTGTTTAAGTACCTAAGAAAGGTTTTCATTTAAAAGTGTTGGTTTAGAGTAAGGTAAATGGTTGGAGTGTTCATGATGGTTGTTAGTATTGAGAGTGTGGACTTCAGTGGAATGATGAAAAGAGTATGATGAGTCAACTAAGCGGAAATGACAGGTATCGACTCTTCAGAGGAAAAACATTTGGTGTTATTCAATGATTATTACGTAAATTCTTATGTGACCATCTATTTTATTTTGTACATGGTTGTGAGTATGATTCACTAGCTATGCTCACGTGTGTTTTTTACTTTTGTGGGTGGATCCCTAGTGGTGGATCAGGTGTACCGATCCTGCAATGTTCTCTTGGTTTAGTGGGATGATTTGGGAAGACGTGGTTATTTCAGATGACTTATGTGGTGTTGTCTTGGAGTTGTTAAAGTTTTCAGTGGTTCTACATGTACCACCTTGCTTATGAGAGTTTATAGAAAAGCTACCATGCGTATCTATGGTTGTCCGACAATCTTAATATTCATCTAGTCGTCGAGGTCATGTATCGATTATGTGTGGTTGAATGTGGGGATCATTGGGTCCAATTCTACTATTTTTAAGAGGTAATCTACAATTACTAAATCTAGCATTTCGATAGTGTTGTTGGAGGGTTTGTATGCTTGGACATATCCCTCGATGAGTATCTGATGTCTAAAGATCATTTTTTTATAACTTAAGCTCATGAAAATTTATGTCCTGAGAAGGAGATGTTGATAAGAACAATGATTGTTTGAGTATTATGAGTGTGTGTTGGTTGGTTCAGGTCCACCTCTAATTGTAGCGAGTATTGATTTAGAATTTGATCATGCTTATGTGAGAAATGATTAGTCCTGATGATTGTGTCAAGGTCCTTGATAACATGTGGCAGACGTGTGTACGATCAACTTTGGTTGTTATTGAGAATAGCTTTTGTTGTTAGTTGAGTTTACGTACAACAATATTTATCACTCGAGTATTGATATGACTTTATTGATGCACTGTATGGGAGGGGATGTAGGTCTCCCAGTGGTTGGTTTGATGCATTTGAGGAGGGACCTTTTGATGAGAATCATTAGGGAATGTGAAATTTATTCGGGAGATGTTCTAGCAGCTCAGAACATGCTTAAAGAGTATGCAGACCAGAATGTCAGATAATTGGATTTTATGAGGAGGAGCCTATAGCCTTACTAGATAAGGAAGTTTGCAAGTTAAGGTCAAAGGATATTGCATCTGTCAAAATCCAATGGAATCATCGTCCGATTGAGAAAGCGACTTGGGAAACCGAGAAGGACCTACGAGATAAGTATCCCCAGCTATTCAGCGATTCAGGTACTACTTTACCTTACTTTAGCCAGTCTTTCCTAGTTTATCACTCTGGGACGAGTGATGGGTAAATTGATATCTATTGTAACGACCTGATTCCGTCGTTAGGTAAAAGCCAATGGTGAAAAAATTGGGGCCAGAAAACTTTTGAGTAGTAACTTAGAAATTCCTAGCCTAGTCCATATTTGGATGAAATCTGAGTCAGTGAAGTTTAGGGAAATCTGGTAATGAATGAGAGATCTAATTATGAATTTGATCACATGAGTAGATAGCTATGATGATAAGAAACCCGTACGACTTTACGGAATCGAATTCGGGCGAGTAGAACTCCTGAAACTGATCTTAGCGTGAACTAGTAGTTTTTGAATGTCATGGATTGAAGGTGTGTTGTGAAATGGGGGTTTGAAACTCTAAATTTGACTCTCTGCCTCCGTGCAAGCCGCCAGGGTGGGGCCGCTGTAGCGGGATAGGGTCTACCACAGCGGGACAGACGCGACTTAAGTCGGAAATAAACCTTAAAAATGTTATTATTCTGAAGTTTCATTCTTGAGAGCTAATGAACGATCCAGGGAAAGTTCTTGACAGTTTTCCACCTCTTCTAGCACTAAAGGTAAGGATTTTACTCCCCTAATCAGTATTTTGATCCGTAGAACTTAATTTCTTGGGTAATTATTGTTGGGGGAAAGGTTTTGATCTTGGAATTATGGTGGAAAAAGCCCTAATTTGGATATTGGGATCATGGGTTTGGTCTTGGGTTATTGGGTTAGTTATAATCCAGGTAAATTAGACCTTAATTATTGATCTGCGCATTATATTGATTGTTTGTAGACAAAGAACAAGCGGAAAGAATTTGAAAAGGGAAGGATCAAGTTTCTTAGGAGGAATCAAGCTTTGTTCGAGGTAGGTGATGGTTGTTTTTTCATGTTTGTGATGTATATTAGTAATTGCTTCATTGTAATGCATGTATGTATGTGAATGTTGTACTATTGATCACACCTATTGTAAATGAGAATGAATGAATGATTGTATGACATGAATCAACACTTGCTTGTATGATTATGAGAATTACATTGTGATTGTGATTGTGGCATGTTGAATGGAACGTGTGTCACGTTCCGACACACTAACTGGGATCGAATGTCACGTTCCGACACACTAACTTGGATCCTGTGTTACGATCTGGCTCACTAACACTTTGGGTATGGGTTCCATGAGAGGACCATTGATTTGTCATATATGTGTATTATTGAGAATGTGGAATTGTACATTGCTCCTGAAATGATAATTGATATTGTATATGTTCGGTATATGCGTGTTTACTATGTTGTGACTGCTTATATATATGTTTCACTTACTGGAATAGCCGTGTGATCCTAACAGTACACCGTGGTTGTGTACTGATACTGCACTTGCTCGTTCTTTGTTTAGTACAGGACATCTTCAGGCGGCTATTGATAGACCTCAGCTAGGAGATCAGTGATCGAGACCTGATTTCAAGGGTGAGCCAATTCTTTCAGGCTACCATGGAGTCCTTCCTATTGTTTAGTCCATTGTCTTCGGACTTAGACTATTTAGACATTTCTTCTGTTGGTTGGGGTTGTACCCCTTTTTCCATAGAATTGTTGCACTTTAGATGTTTTGGTGCAATGACTTTCATGTTCTAGAGGTTGTTCTTCCGCATTAGTTTAGTTAGTTTTATTTAAACCTTTGGAGTTTATGGGAACTCTATATAAATTATGCATTTAAACCTACTTCCGTATCTTTAAATGTGTAGCTTTGGGGTTAGTAGTAATGGTTCTCCCACCGGAGGGTTAGTGTGGGTGCCAATCACGACGGTTTGGGTCGTGACAGTACCCTTTCTTACCGTCGCCTTCTTCTGATCGTTTGAGGATGAACGATGGGTAAATTGGTATCTGATGTAACAACCCATTAGATCATTTTGAGTACTAAAATTATTTCGACCCTTCTCGTAAATTTTAAATGAGAATCTTGACTATTTGTTTAACTATGGTTATTTAGTTGGTAAATATTGATCAAATAGTTAATTTTTAGTTGATTGTAAATGAGCCAAGTTTGAAATTTATTTAGGGAAAACTAAACAAATGCCCCATATACACAGATTAATTACAAATATATACCCCTTACATTGATTGCCCCCCTAAATAATTTCAATAGATGCCCGAACTGATAATTTCGCTTAATTGATACTAAATTAGTATATATATATATATATATATATATATATATATATATTGTATTGTATTGTTATCATTAAGGCTGATGATTTCACTTAACTGATACTAAATCAATATATTATACTGTATTGGTATCATTAAGGTTTCTAGTTCAAAAATTACTCATTAGTCAATGATACTATAACAGTATATATATTTCTATGGTATCATTAAGGTTTCTTATCGAGAAATTACTCATTAGTCAATGATTTCTTGTTGACACCCTACTCATTAGTTAATGATACTATAAGACTATATATATATGTATATATATACTGTATTGGGGGCATTAAGGTTTCTTGTTCACACCCTACTCATTAAAATCATGATACTATACGAATATATATAAAGTAAAAATATTACCGAATGGTATCTCTAATAAAGGGTAAAATGAAAAAAGATAAGAAAGAAATGATAAAATTGTTATCAAATGTTATCTCTAATAAAGGATAATATGAAAAAAAGAATAAAAAGAATAAATTAGAAAAATTTAAAAGAGAAAATAAAAATAATAAATAAGAAAAGAACAAAAGAATTTATTTTATAATTTTAAAAAGATAAAGATATGGAAAAAGAGAAATAAATAAATAAAAAGAAAACAAACTAACCAAAAAAAGAAGAAGAAAGAAATGATAAAAATATTAACAAATTGTATCTCTATTAAATGAAAAAAATGAAATAAGAATAAAAAATAATAAATGAGAAATAAAAAGAGAAAATAAATATAATCAATGATAAAGAACAAAAGTAATTAATGATAAGACAAAACCAATAAATGAGAAAAAAAGAACAAAAATAATTAATAATAGGACAGAAAATCTGGGTTGATACGAATTGGGAATAAAATGTAAAAGGCTAGGGCGAAATTGGGGATAAATATAAATGGGGCTGAAGGGAAATTTGGCCTAAACTAAAGGGGAAGGGGGGTATGGGCAGTAATTTATTTTTGGGTCAAGGCATATTTGTTGAACTAGTTTGAGTTGGCTATGCAATTGTAATTATTTTGTGTTTTGTGGCCCATTTATGTAGTTTCCCTATTTATTTAATACCTTATGTAACTAGGTTCATATGTAGAAAAAAAATAAAAAATTAGCAATTTTGGCTGATAATTAATTTAGAAAAAATAAATTATGGAAAAGACATGCTTGTAAACGGCGAAGAGCGGCATCTGCATATCTGGTAAGAATTTCAATTCTTGAATTTGGGTTACAGTTAGAAGAAAAATATTCCTTGATACTAAATATTATTACATTTGAATTATCCTACTATTGGTATAATATGTTGGTTAGTGAGGAATTGAAAGGGGTATAGCGTATCGGTTTAATTTTGGGGGTTTTTTTTTTTTGGGGGGGGGGGGCCCAAAATCTTGAACTTCATGTGAGCAATGATTACTCCATAATCAAGAGTCATATAATTAGTAAAGCATAGGATAGTTTAGGAGTATAGAATGGATGATCACTTTATTCCTCGTGAATTCAAGTTACTGCTTGGTTACACGATGATAATTTTGGG
>JAJONR010009016.1:0-17976 GCA_029582245.1 Solanum etuberosum
AAGAACGGGGTAAAAGAAAATACTCGGCAAGTATGCTTGTTACTTATCTCAATGGTTTCAATATCCGGCAAGTTTGACTGTAAGTGATTTCAATGGCTAAAACTCTCTCTTGTTCTTCTCTCTTGAGAGTATGGAAAGTTCTGTCCGGTAGGTAGTTGAAAGAACGGGGTAAAAGAAAATACTCGGCAAGTATGCTTGTTACTTATCTCAATGGTTTCAATATCCGGCAAGTTTGACTGTAAGTGATTTCAATGGCTAAAACTCTCTCTTGTTCTTCTCTCTTGAGAGTATGGAAAGTTCTGTCCGGTAGGTAGTTGAAAGAACGGGGTAAAAGAAAATACTCGGCAAGTATGCTTGTTACTTATCTCAATGGTTTCAATATCCGGCAAGTTTGACTGTAAGTGATTTCAATGGCTAAAACTCTCTCTTGTTCTTCTCTCTTGAGAGTATGGAAAGTTCTGTCCGGTAGGTAGTTGAAAGAACGGGGTAAAAGAAAATACTCGGCAAGTATGCTTGTTACTTATCTCAATGGTTTCAATATCCGGCAAGTTTGACTGTAAGTGATTTCAATGGCTAAAACTCTCTCTTGTTCTTCTCTCTTGAGAGTATGGAAAGTTCTGTCCGGTAGGTAGTTGAAAGAACGGGGTAAAAGAAAATACTCGGCAAGTATGCTTGTTACTTATCTCAATGGTTTCAATATCCGGCAAGTTTGACTGTAAGTGATTTCAATGGCTTTCTGAGTTTATCAATAAGTTTACCATTGCATCGCTTGTTGTAATTACAATAGCCTTCTGGAAATAATTAAGTATGTAAGACAGTAACAGTAGAATAGAACTTGTTCCCAGACTGTTGAATGGCTCTATAGGCCAGGAGAGCCGCGAAAAGTGCATTTTTTGTCAGGAAAAGTTGTATTTTCTACTGTACCGTTTACTGCTTAAAAGTAAGGTAGCTATTGTGGTTGGAATCTCACGGAGTTTTGGATGGTTGTGTAACCTAAGACTTGTGATAGTTGTATCTTGAGGATGTTGCATGGCATGCCTCCTATATGGAGGTGAACTATTGTCTGAAAGCTATTCCCTTAGTTCTTATCTCAAGTCTATCCTTGAGTTGTGTGTAGATGTTGAACCCAATGATGAGATCTCTTCCTGGAACAGCTGAACCAAGGAGTTTGGTCTGAAATTGTAACCCAGGGAAGAACTCAATTACGACCGAATGTTTTGTAATCAGCTTGGTAGTAAGGATTCCCTTTTATGGTGTACTAAAATTATGGAAATGAGAAATCCATTGGTCATCAGGTAGAACTGTTGGGTTAAGAATGGATGATGTGGCTCTTGTATCCATAAGTGCAACGACTTGCACAACTTTATCCAATTTTAAATAGTAGATAGCCAATTTTAACATGAGGTGTATCAACTTCTCAAGGGAAGTCAATCATTACTTCCTTTGCATTGGATATCTGAAACAGGTTGTGGCCTGGATCATCATCAATATCAATATCATCGTCAGTCATCTCATAGACATCTATTGAGAAGAGAGTTTCGCCCGTAGGTTCATCCTCCAGTGAAAATACCAATTCAAGGTAGTCATCTCTGCTGAGATATATTCTGGTATGATCGGCTATGTCATCAAAGAGTTGGAGGGTCTTGACAGATCTTTTAGATTGAGGGAAATTCTTCGCAAAATGTCCAGGCTTGTTGCAAATAAAGCAACGATCATTTTTCCTGTAATTGCCTGGACTTCTTCTCCTGAAAATCCTAGTGTGCCTGGTCATCCTGGATTGATTATCAGGTGGCCTAGGTAGCTTGAACCTTCGATACTGCTTGACAGTTTTTCGTCTTGTTCGATGACTTGAGCAAGAGCAATCATACTTGGTGACAAGATCACTTCGACTGCATGCCTTATCAAGAGCTGGATTATTTTGGACGATCTGTTTTAGAACAGATCTCTTTGTGCAGATACTATCCAGGGCTTGAAAGATAGCTTGCCTGATGTAGCCAATATGTGGGATAGTTATAGATTTGAACCTATCCTCAATATTTGTCATTGCATGTCATGCTAACATCTTTGGCAATGATGACACAAAAGCTTGCTTCAAGCTGGAATCTCCACCAAGCTCAAAGTAGATTCTTGCCATCTTTTGGAAATAGATATCAATGATATATCTATCAAATGATATACACTTCATTTGGAAGAGTTGTCTCCGCAGCTTTTCACTTCTTTGACCGGTATCTCCACAAAAGACTTCTAGAAGTATGTTCAAATTTGTAGCGAATTCTTGGGATGTTAGGAAGAAGTTCCTATCCGCAACACCTATTGTGGTCTACCAATCCCTGAGAATTCCCGAGAACCTTGAAGTAAATTCTGATAGTGTACTTTTCCCACTCGACTAGATTCTTTGTAACCATCCAAGTATAGAAATCTTGGATCCTTTAAGGCCATGCAGCGACCTTAACATCGTCGAGAGTAAAAGTATGAAACCCAGTTCCAACGTTTTTGGGAATTGTATTTGTTGGTACTGGTCTCCTTTCCGGGATTGGATCATCCGTCATGCCGTCCTAGTCATCATCTACTTCAGAGACGTCTGGTTCATTGTGATGATTCATGAAGATGGGTAGATAGTCCTCTTCATCAGATTCTAGTGAAGATTCAGTAGTTTCCTCAACATATTCCTGGGAATCATCAACATATTCCTGGGAATCGGTGGAAGATTCGCTATCTTCGATATATCCAGCTGAGGGATAATTATCTTCAGGCTCATTCTCCAAATCAATGTCATCAAGATGCTCTATATTAAAGTCATCAAGATGTTCATCGCATCTGAGGTAATCGATAATGGCACTAAGATAATCATCGGTTAAACTTTCATCTTTTAGAGAGTAAAGCTATGGAACAACCTGGTCGTTCATACCCAAGATAGGGTCTGAAAAACCATGTGTTTGTAAAAACTAGTCTTCGCCATTAGTGATGTCCTGTACGAGGGCATCACATTCCTTTTTTGAATCTAATTTTTCATGATCTGAGATCGTCAAGTCTTCAACGAATTGACTCAAATCTGCAAAGCTAGAGTCGTCATTTGGGGCCTTGTAACTTGAGATCATCATAGCTCCAGGGTCCGCACCCTTTTTTCGTTTATACCTTGCTTGTGCTTCTTCAGCTCGCTTTTGAGCAGCCATTGCATCTTTTCTCTCCCACACTAGTTTGGCTATGTCAAACTCGGGTTCCTCTTTATCTGGTTTAGCTGCACTAAATGAGAAAGCTGGTTCCGGCAGAGAGTATCGTTGTGAGCACATAGAGAATGGGGTAGACCTTGTGGCAGAAGATTGAGCTCTACTAGGTTCAGGGTTACCATATCTCAATTGCTGGATCTGCTCTTTGATTGAGGCTACGTCACTTTTTTGTTGTTCAATAAAGTGGCCGAGTGACGTTCCTGGGGGACATATATCAAACTGTATTGTTTGCAACCTTTTTTCTAATGCTTTGATTAGTCCGATATGTTGAGTTGATGTTTGGTCCATATTTTTCTCCATCAGACTCATTTTATCATGAAACTTGACTTGTGAATGAGCAATGCCCCTTATGGACTGTCTGATACTGGTCAACGCTCTATTTTGGCACATAGCATTTTCAGATTGCCAATTGAGTGTTGCTTCTAATTCGAGGCTTATAACTCCTATTTATAGAAAAACAAGTCCCAAACAAAAGGGAAACAAAATAAGGAAATAAACTTCTTGGACGCGGCTTCATTTGACGACTTCGACCTACGGACCGTGGATCGACCTACAGTCTATAGTTCCCTTCCGTAGCTCCATACTTAGACTCTTTATCATCAGATACTGGAACTTCAACTCCCAGAATCAATCGACAGATGTGCAGGACGGCCTGTAGGTTGACCTATGGTCCGTCAGTTGCATCTGTGGTTCCACACTTGGTCAGACTTCCCTGATGCTCCATCTACGCCACCCATCGACGGACCGTCGAAGGACCTACATTCCGTAGGTGACTTTGACAATTGAGTGAACCTCAAAGAATATTCCTTCACACTCATATTTCCTTGCCGAAAATTAATGAACTCAACCACTGATGAGTCTGAGATTTTAACTCATTTTAGGCTCTTTTTTTTAATACTTTATTTTCCTCAAATGCCTAATTTATGCTCCGAACTGATGTTAAAATGTTAATTTGCAGCAAAAAAAAGAAAAGGACCAAGCCAAGGACATTACCGAGCGAAAAAAGAGCTAAAAAGATGAAAATGGCTGAAGAAATCAAAAAGCTGAGAATTGCCAAAGCCACTCGTCGACTCGCCGAGTAGCACTTCAGCTCGCCTAAACTTCCAGACTTCTAGCCCTGAGGAGAAGCCAAATTGGTGATGGATTTGCTCACTTGGCGAACCGCCGAGTGGATCGGTGACACCAACTGGGATCGCCAAAGGTCATAGAACCCTGGGATAAGGAGCCATTGACAATCGGCGATGGAATGGAGCAGTTGGTGTGTCGTCGACCATGTCGGCGATGCTCGACTTATCTCGCCTAAGTGACCTGGCAGCCAAGATTTGGAAAACTATAAATTGAATTTTTAAAAGTAGAAAAGGGAGTTCGACCAGTTCTGAGTTACAATATTCTCCTGATTATTTTTCTCTATTGTAGAACCTTGTTGAAGCGTTTTCAAGTAGATTTCTTAGTGGGGTTTTTATTTTGAGCTTTTTAGACCATTGTAAAGTCTTGGATTGCAATACTCAAATTAAGCAAGACATAATTGGTATTGATTTCTTCCCTTTTATGATGAGTAGCTAAACCCCCAATTCTTGGGGTGTGATCATGTGATTATTTGTTTAATTAGCTTATGGGTATTGTTGTTTACTAACTTTTATGCTGTTTGAAAGTGGGTTTAAATGTTAGCTGAGTGTTAATTTATGAACTGTAGTTGCAAATGCAGTTCTAATTTAGTCTTTTGGTCTTGCTCGAGAGAGTCGTTTTAAAAAAAATTATATCGATTGATTATTTTAGTGTTTGGGTTGTTGTGGGTTAAGCTCAAGAGAGTGAATCTTAACTCATTCCTACCTATCTAGCTCAAGAGAATAGATAAATTAAGGTTTTGGGCTATTTATTGTGTTAAGATCGTCGAGGTTCGACAGAACTTGCCTAAATCGTAATAGTTGTTCGAGAGAAAGCTATACATTTAAAGCTTAGCCTACCCACTGAGTTTAGCAAATTGTTAGTATTATATAATTACCCATATAGCGAAATTGTCTTATAATCGATCACATCCCCAAGAACATGAATCTATTTGATTACCTCCCCTATTTTTGTGCTTATCATAGTTGTTAATTGACATCTTTGAAACCCCCATCTGACATTCGTTGTCAAATCCTTAACTTAATTTGTTTGCTTTTGGCAATGTCTGCCTCTATAACCAACTAAATGATAAGCTATACTTCCTAATTGAATTCTATACGGTCCTGTTCCCTGTGGGTTCGACCCCAACCTTTCGTTGGGTTATATACTAGATTACGATCGCCTACACCTAGTATTGGATGAGGTGTAGTTGAGCATTTATCAAGCACCTTGGCCTCTCTCATATCAAGAAGGAAGCATTTTTTATGAAAAGCAGATGTGAAACTTTCCCATTCTATGGGACCCGCTTCTTCCGGCCTTGCTTCATTTCATTTGTTGAACCAAATCTGAGAAACACCTTTGAGTCCATAAGCTGCCAATTCCGCCTTCTCCACCAGAGTCACTCCCATGATGGCCAACACCTTATAGACCTCGTTAATAAACTCTTGAGAATCCTCCTCAACCTTGGAGCCATAAAATTTTAGAGGATTCATCCTAGTGAAGTCCCTCACTATTGATGCCGCC
This sequence comes from Solanum etuberosum, assembly GCA_029582245.1. NCBI lineage: Eukaryota > Viridiplantae > Streptophyta > Magnoliopsida > Solanales > Solanaceae > Solanum > Solanum etuberosum. Next base: position 5,856 of record JAJONR010009016.1, read on the forward strand.
GTACCCACATTTGGGTTCACGGGTGCCACCACCTCTGTATTGGATTGAGCCGTCATGACTTGAGCCAATACTTAAAAAGCCGACCTAAAGTTTGCATTTATTACATTCTCAGCCAAAGGGTCAATCAGAGCTTGAGGAGCTTGAGAAAGAGCTCTTTGATCAACATTGTCTCCCTCATTCCTTCTAGCTACCCTTCTAGTAGTCATATCATGTAAACCATCGGGTAAGGATTAGGACAGAGGCTTTATAGAGTTATACTCTATAGCACGACTTAGAGTGAAGAAAGAAGTGAAGTTTCCTAAACATCTAATAGCCTCTCAGTCATAAATGTGGCACGCTTCACACTTATGAACAAGACTCTACTTGACGGTGGTTTTGAGACATCCTAGAACCATTCTAAACCTTGTGCTCTGCTTACCAACTTTGTCACGACCCAGGGGTACCCCCAAGATGTAACACGGCGTACAAGACCCCAAGAGACCTCATACAAGCCACTTAGCTTTTATAAAAATAAGATAGTAGAAATGAGCAGAAATTAACATATTTCCAAACACAATCAAAGTTTTATATCAAAAGCGGAAGTCTATTACACTTTGTCTCAAACCATCTAGAACATGAATATCCTTGGACACAGCCGATACAACAATGTTAAAAAAAATTAAAAAATAACATAAGAAAAATGGTGGTCAAATCCTTGAATACTATGAGGACTCACCAATCTTCAAATCTTGCTTCTACTAAGATCTTAGCCACGGGGATGAGACTCGAGATCGCCAGACCCTACATTTGGATAAGAAATGTAGGGAAGAGTATGCATTAGTACAAACATGTACTAAATATGATAGCTTACTTAAACATCAACATAAACACATGCATTAGTCAACATAAGAGATGAAACATAATCAATGCATATAATCATCATAACATAAGAGGAATACTTCATACAGTAACCTCAAAGCATACTTATCCAAGACATGGGTAATCCTCCACTACTCTTACTCATTATAGAAGGAAACCTTAGGAATCATCCAAGATCATCACCTATCATTCTCATCTTTAGCTTATCTTTTATAGACATCGGGAGTCACCTCGTTAGCTTCCTATAAAGGCTAATGGTTAGTCACCTCTTGCCATGCATATGTTTTCATGGGTATTTGCCTCCATGTCCATCTTATAGGATCATAGATATTCACCTCCAAGTCATTTCATTATAAGACACGGGTATTCACCTCCACATCATTCAATAATGGATCATGGGTAATAGACTCCATGTCCAACATCATTATAGGAACCTGGGGAGTCGCCTGTTTTTCAATTCTAAGGTGTATGGAAATCACCTCATATCCTTCTCATATAGAGGTCAAGGGTAATCACCTTTAGCCTCATCAATTTCTTAGTCTTTTAGTCTAGATTCATTTTAGGTGAGCAATCCTTTTAATCTAGAATCATTCAATGTGATAAAGCCTTTCACATTCATACATTCATACATAAGCAATTCATGTGGAATTATCCCTTCCACAAAACTTACATCAATAGTCAAAAATTCATATCATGAGATTTACTCTCAAAGCATTACATCTCAGAATCATCATACATGCTTCAATCTCAAAGAATTTAACATCATAATCATCATATATGGTTTAATGTCAAGCAATTTTAATGTATCTCATCAATTCTAGAAGAATACATCTAAATCCATAATTGTCCTTTCATGGCATAAAACCCATTTACATCAATTTCATATCTCGAGTCATGGGTTAGTCATGGGTACATGTCAATTAATTTTAAAAGCATGCAATCCTATCAAATCATGCATAAACAATCATAACCCAATCATTTTGATCAACATTCATCAAGACACACAACATTAGAATAAAACCCTAACTCAATTCGGGAATTTCTACCTTTCAATTGGAGAATCTTAGGGGCTCCATGGATGAAAGCATTACATGGATGAAAAGCCATCATACCTTAATTACAAAGCCCACAAATGCCTGAGGAATGGAGACTTGAACTTGACCCTAGCTTCAACTCTTCCTTCTTCTTCAACTTCCTACAGAGAGAATTATTTTGGAGAGGAACCCAATTCTTTTGGTAAGTTTGAGAGAATTACTTGAATGTGTGAATTTAGGGGTTAAAATAACTTTTATAGGGGTCTTAGGCTTGGGTAAAACGATACAACTTTGATTTAATTAAAACCAGAAAAGACCCATGTGCCCTTAAAAATTAACTTCCGGCCAGGACCCACATACCATGATCGACGGACCATAGTCTGACTGACGGTCCATCCTGGTGGTTCATCACTAAGTTCAGAGAAATTTAAGACTTTGGGGTCTGGAGCACGGACCGTGATCTGAAAAACGGTCTGTTGCTTCGGCCGTGGTTCCTGCCCCTTTCTCACTATTTCGGGTGGCCAATCCATGGAACCTTCTACGGTCTTTGGTCCAATCCACATGTCAATTTTGGCCTTCATGGATGGCACCCTGAAGTCCTGAAAAATGGCAAGTTTTCTCTAGCTTGAATCCGAGTTTTTACAGTCCTATACGCCTTGTTACATCTAGGGTGTACTCCTGGGTCGTGACAGTTTGTTTCTTTGAGGTGTCGCGGCTAGTCTGTCAAAATGATTGGAAACCTTGGGATAGTTATTTGGAGGATTAAGGTTACCTTTGACTGCATAGTTTTGGAATTTATTGGCTTCCTACTACATATTTTTTTTGTAGGCATAGTGTTGTTACCTGTTATGTTAGCTTGGTCTTTTTCCTGTAACAAAGATGATGTAGCAGTACTAATTAGCTCATTTGCATTAAGTTGCAAATGAGCCACAACATTATTACTAACATGCACAACACAATTAGAGTTAGTCGACTTACCTGACTAGGGATTTTCCTTTTGTTGTTGAGGTTCCTCAATATTTTTTCCTTTGTTTTTCTTGTTGTTGTGGATAATTTCCTGATGGTTTTCAGGCCTCTTTTGCTCATTTTGTTGAACAAGTGGTGGGGTTACCATTGAATCCTTGGCCTGAATGCCAAATGAGAAGCCGGATGAATATGAAGATTCATTGTGATTCCTTTTTTTCATGCCTATTCTAGCTTTGGTTCAGTTGGACTTGCCTTTCCTCCATGACATCCTTAGGATCTTTATTGTGATTTTCAGCCAATGACAAAGCTTTCGAACTAATTTGTGATTGGTCTTTTGTTGAAGTTTGCTTAGGTGTATCATCTTTCTCATGGTTTTCCAATTGTAGTAGTTTTTCAACCCCATTGATTGCCTAAGCTCTGACAAAATTTCTCGAGTCACCTTTGCCAATGATTCCATCATCTAAATGGCTCGATATTTCTGTGAGATGTTACTCCAATTATGGGGAAGACTCCCTATTCATTTGTTCCGCTCAAACTTCTTCCAAGGTTCTTCGCATTTGTTGGCGCGCATTTGGCGATTTAGAAGCAATTCTCACAAAAATTGCCTCTTGAGATCTTTTAATAGGGGTGATGGATTTCCCTGTTTTTCTGAGTGTAGTTATTTCACTTGGGGGGGGGGAGAATTCTCCTTCCACATTTGCACGAATGAGTACAGCATGATCCATGGAAATAATTTTACATGCCCATTCAAGCTCCTTTTAAAAAATAACGACATTGATTGCCCCATTCTTTCGCTGATTCGAGCAGCTGTGGGAATATTTCGAAAAAGATTCTTGTTGAGATTTGTCTGTATTGTCCTGTACAAACTTTGAGGTTCGTCCGGCAGCTGGACTAGCTCCGCCGGTGGTTAATCTTCCATCCGGCCAACTAGCCGTTAAAGCTACACTAACTAGTAATGAGAAGCTCCCTTGAGAGAGAATTTTAAGAGAGATGGGGTTTGGGTTACTTGGATCTAAGGCTTATGGTTTACAATTTAGGGTTTCAGGTTTAAGCCCTAATGTATAGGGTTTAGGGTAAAGTTCTTAAGGTTTAAGCCCTACTATTTAGATTTTTTTAAGGGTTTAGGATTTTTTCCCTATTGTTTAGGATTTAAAGTTTAGGGTTTTATAGGGGCTTTTTTTTTAGGATTTTTAGGGTTTTTTGGGGTTTAAAGTTTAGGGTTTTTTAGGTTTACGTTTTTTTTAGAGTTTAGAGTTTAGGGCTTGGGATTCCTTAGGGCTAGGGTTTTTTAAGGTTTTCTTAAGGGTGTTTTTTAGGGTTTTTTAGATTCAGGGTTTTTTGATAGGATTTTCGAGTTTTTTAGGGTTTTTTAGGGTTTAGGGTTTCTTAGGACTTTTAGGGTTTTTAAGGGTTTAGGGTTTCTTGGGGTTTCTTAGGGTTTAGGGTTTAGATTTTAGGCCCTAAGGTTTAGGGCTTATGATTTAGGGTTTAGGGTTTAAGCCCTAACTATAGGATTTACGATATAGTCCTTAAGGTTTAGGCCCTACGGTTTAGGATTTTTTTAGGGCTTAGGATTTTTTCCATAAGCTTTAGGATATAGAGTTTAGGTCATACAGTAAATAGACAATAAGCAATTTTACAAGGGGACTATAAAAAGTAAATGGAAGCCTACCATTAGGACTTTTATAAAGAAAGCTAGAGAACTTCTGGGTGATAAGTTAGTGGGAAGTGAGGAGCTCACTAACACCAACAATCCTTGTGATATTCTTAATCAACAGTTATAAGAAGATAATAAGGTCATAGAGGGAGGGTTAACAAATAAAAAGAAACAAGGAGGGGAGTTTATTACAAGGATTGATTTAACACAAGGGCCTGATTACATACATTATGATAATATGGGAACATAAGACAAGAAAGATGGGAAAATATTTTAAAATATTATCAAAAAGGATGAGGAGAAATTTGATAACAATGATGATGTCAGGAATATTAATGCAAGGGATAAAATTGAATTGAATATGGAGAATGTGCGAGGTGATAAAGATGATGAGTGTGCATCAGAACAACAGTTGACAATCAAGCACTTGGACAGTATTTTGAAGAATGCCCATTATCATATACCTTTAGAGAGTATAGAGCTAAAAGTGGAATGGTATCCATCACAGAAGCAGGGCAACTACTAATGATGGGTATAGATGAGGATCACAAACAATTGGAAGTGGTATTTCCTAAATCACAACATGTTCAAACTTTGCATGAGATGGTTTCACATAAAGGATCCGTGGCAAAACAAGATGATTGTTACATAGAGAATGGTGAAACAGAAGATAAAGATGAAAAGGATAATTTGCAGATTGATAACAGGGTATTTAAAGAAGCGAGTTTATCACCTTAAACAACAATCAAACACAAAGGTAAAGGTAAGCGGGAAGTGTTACCTACAAGATCTAATACAAAGAGGGGGACCATGAATGGGTCTAAATGATGATGAAGAATTTGTTTAGGAATGTGACATCTCTTTGATCTCAAACTTCATTTCATAAAATACTAATGTTATTCAAACATCATAAGTTTTCTATCATAGTATTGATGGAGCCTTTTCAAAGTATTAACAACTTCCAAAGGTGCAAAAGGAGACTGGTAATGGAGTATGCTAATTATAATTGCAATGGCAAAACTTGGGTGTTCATTAAAGATCAAACGTAGGTGGAGGTGTTGTCTGAGTAAATGCTGACTTTTAGTCTGTAGTCTCTGGACAATATTCAACCCTTAGTTATTTCCATTGTGTATGCAAAGTGTGATGATGAGGAGAAGTTACATTTGTGGAATGATATTTACTGTATAAGCAACGATATTAATAATTCACCCTGGTTGATTGGGTGGGATTTTAATGTCATTTTGAGTGAGGAGGAAATGATTGTTGGTCTACCTGCTTAACCTAATGAATATGAAGATTTTTTTTTTTTGTGTAAACTCACGTGAGTTTGTGGATGTCAATTTTTATGAGAGTCTTTTTACATGGTGGAATGGGAGGATTGATAATCACTGTATCTTGAAAAAGCTTGATAGGTACTTTATGAATCAAGCTTGTCTTGGAAAGTTTGGGATGGTGGAATCTAAAACATTTGGAAAGAACAGGGTCTGATCATGCTCCTATGTTGCTTACTTATGGTCAACAAAATTATACTGTTAGAACAGCTTTTAGGTTTCTTAAATTTTTGACAGAAAAATCAGATTTTCAGCAGGGAGTAAAGGAAATTTGGTTTTCATATGAGGTAGATGTGTTTATTAGTTTGAAAAGAAAAGTTAGGAAGACTAATTATCTACTAGGGAGTAGAGTATCTGTTCGAGATACTTTCAAACAATTATCTACTAGGGAGGAGATTGTTAGGGTGAAGGAAGATTTGTTTCAAGCTACCCCTATTGCACATAGTAGAAGAATACTTCTTCAGGCCCATACTGAGTTAAAGAAATATGTACATTTTGCAGAAGAGTATAGGAGACAGAAAGCAGGTATTCAATGGCTTACAAAAAGGTAAAAAAAATAACAAAAAAAGGTTGAATATTAATAGCTTTGTGAACGGCGGGAGAAAAAGGTTGAATATTAAAAGAATTTAGAATATGGAAGGAGTATAGGTGGAAGGAGTAGAACAGGTGGCAACAACTGCTCTGGAGTACTTTCAAAAGAAATTCACTAGCAATCATAATGTAAAGTAAGTCTCTTTATTGAGATATGTTTAGCAGAGTGTTAATGATGGGGACAATAGTAAATTAAATGAGCATCCTACAAAAGAGGAGGTTAAGAAGGTTGTGTTTGAACTTGATAGAGACACTGCAAGTGGCCTGATGGGTTTACTGGGCATTTTTTTCAGAAATGTTGGGATACTATTGTTGATGATGTAGTTAAAATTGTTGGTGCTTTCTTTCAAGGGGCCACTCTTCTAAAGTCTATTACACATACTAATTTGGTGCTATTCCCTAAGAACAATATAATTCAATCTTTCTCAGATATGAGACCAATTAGCCTGAGTAATTTTATAATGATATAATTGGTTCTATTCTTCCTTCTTTAATTTTCCAAAACTAATCTGGTTTTGTGAAAGAAAGAAGTATCACTGAAAATGTGTTGCTTGATCAGGAAATTATTTTTAACATTATTAAGAGAGGTAAACTAGTAAATATAGTGATCAAGCTTGATATGGAAAATACCTATGACATGATGGATTGGAGTTTTCTGATAAAGGTGTTGGAAAGAATGGATTTTAATGCTAGTGTTATTGATAATATTTGGAGATTTGTTGCTAAAAACTAGTATTCCATTCTTCTAAATGGCTAGACTAATGGTTTCTTTCACTCAACTAGGAGGGTGAAGCAAGGGGGCCCATTATCCCCTACTTTGTTCATTTTTACTGCTGAAGTTCATTCTAGAGGTTTAAATGCTTTGTTATATAAGGAGGTTTATAAGGGACTTGGGTTACCCAAATTGAGTGATGATATTAATCATCTTGCTTATGCAGATTATACTATTATCTTCACTTTAGCAGATGGGAAATCTCTAGAGTTATTGATCACAACTCTGAGAGATTATGAGAAGAAGTCAGGGCAGATGATTAATAAAGATAAGAGCTCTTTTTTTTGTCTTTCATAAGATAGCATAAAATTTGATTTTTCATATCGAAGAGAAGACTGATTTTACTAGAGGGAAATTTCATTAATGTATTTGGGATGTCCTATTGGTCATGCTAAGAAAAAAAAAGTACACTTAGCTGAATTGATGAAAAAGGTTTGATGCAAGCTTGGAAGGGGAAGTTACTGTCTTTTGGAGGTAAGGCGGTATTAATTCAAAATCTGCTAAATAGAATCCGTATATGTCTCATGTCTATTATTCCTCCCCCAAGATGTGTTATTTATGATTTGCATAGAGTCTTTGCTAGATTTTTCTGGAGGTTTAGAGAAGAAGGAGGTAACAAACATTGTGTAGCTTGGTTTGATATATGTAAACCCAAGGATGAGGGTGGATGGGGTGTTAGATCTCTGTTTTATGTGTCAAAAACATTATTTGCAAAATTATGGTGGGACCTAAGTCCCTAAAAAGCACTAAACTTCAAACCCTAAAAATTCATAAAAAAATCTTAAACTTTATACCCTAAAGTATAGGACCTAAACTCTATACCCTAAACCTTAGGACCTAAATCGTAAACCCTAAGCCTTAGGGCCAAAAATCTAAACCCTAAACCCTAAGACATAAGAAACCCTAAACCCTAAAAAAAACCTCAAAGACCCTAAGAAACCCTTAACCCTTAAAAAATCCTAAAAACCCTAAAAACATTCTAAAAAACCCTTAAAACCCGCTAAACCTAACGAACCCAAAGCTCTGAACCGTATAAAATCCATACACCTAAAAAACCTTAAACCGTAGGACCTAACACTATACCCTAACCTTAGGTCCTAAATCCTAAACCCTAAAAATCCTAATCCGTAAGGTCTAAACCTTAAGGACTATACCCTATACCCTATATCTTATGGCTTAAAACCTAAACCCTGAACCCTAAACCTTAGGGACTAAAATGTAAACCCTAAACCCTAAACCCTAACCCCTAAGAAACCCTAAACCGTTGAAAACACCAAGAAATGTGAAACCCTAAAAAACCCTGAAAATCCCTTAACCTTAAAAACCCCTAAAAACCCTAAAAAGAACCTAAAAACTCTAAACCTAAAAAAACCCTAAAAATACCATAAATAAATGTTTGGAAATACCTGAGCCTAAATAACTCAATTCCCTAAACCCTAAACCCTAAACCCTAAACATTAAACCCTACAAAACCCTAAAAAAACTTTAAAAACCCTAAACTTTAAAACCTAAACCGTAGGACGTAGACTGTATACTCTAAACCTTAGGGCCTAAGTCATAGACCATAAAAAAACATTAAACCATAGAGCCTAAATCTTATGGAATATACCGAAAACCTGTACATTTGGGATTAAACGATAAATCCTAAATCGTAAACTCTATAAACTTAGGGCCTAAAATTTAATCTGTCAACCCCCTAAGAAACCCTAAACCCTAAAAAACCCCAAGAAATCCTAAGCCCTAATAAAACCTTGAATCTTAAAAAACCCCTAAAAACCCTAAAAACCCTTAACCTAAAAAATCCTAAAAACACCGTAAAAAACCTTAAAACCTCCAAAAGCTAAAGAACCCAAAGCCCTAAACCCTAAACCCTAAAGAACCCCTAAAACTAAAAACCCCCTGAAGAAAACTTGAAAAACCCCTAAGACTAAATAACCCAAAGCCCTAAGCCCTAAACCTTAAAAAGCCCTAAACTTTAAACCCTAAAAAACCCTAAGAAATCCTAAACTTTAAGCCCTAAAGAGTAGGGTCTAAAATCTATACCCTAAACCTTAGGACCTAAATCCTAAACTTTAAACAAAACCTAAACCGTAAGGCCTAAACCTTCAGGACTATACCCTAAAACATAATCCCTAAGAAACCCTAAATCCAAAGAAATCCCAAGAAAAACCCTAAACCCTAAAAAAAAACCCTAAGAAACCCTAAACCCAAAAAGACACTAAAAATCATTAAAAAAATCCCTAAAACCCTAAACCTTAAAACCATAAAAACATCCTAAAGAAAACCTTTAAAACCCGTAAACCTAAAGAACGCAAAGCCTTACACCATAAAAAACCCTAAACCTAAAAATACATAAACTTTAAAGTCTATAAAACCCTTTTAAAAACCCTTAAAACCCCTAAAAGAACCCTATATTCTAAACCCTAAACCGTAGGACCTAAGATATTTTTTGTAAACTCTAGGGCCTAAATTCTAAACCCTAAAAAATCCAGAACTGAAGGGCCTAAACCTTACAAACTATACCCTATACCATACGGCTTAAACCCTATTCCATAGGGCTTAAACCCTAGACCCTAAATCATAAACCATAAACCTTAGGGCCTAAAAACTAAAATCTTAGCCCAAAGCCCTAAGAAACAATTAACCCTTAGAAACCTCAAGAAACCGTAAACCCTAAATAACCCTAAGAAACCCTAAACTCTAAACAAAACCATAACCGTAGGACCTAAACTCTATACCCTAAACCTTAGGGCAAAATCCTAAACCCTAGAAAAACCATAAATCGTAGGGCGTAAACATTAAGGACTATACCCTAAACCCTATACATTAAGGCTTAAACCTAAACAATAAATTGTAAACCATAAACCTTAGGGCCTAAATCCTAAACCATAGGGCCTAAAATCTAAAATCTAACCCTAAGAAATCCCAACAAACCCTAAACCTTAAAAAACCCTATGAAACCCTAAACTCCCTAAAAACTAAAAAAAGAACCCTAAAACACTATAAAAAACACTAAAACACCCTAAAAAATTTTAAACCCCCTAAACCTAAAGAACCCAAAGCCCTAAATCTTAAAATCCTAAATTTTAAACCCTAAACCATAGGACTTAAACTCTATTCCCTAAACCTTATGGCCTAAATACTAAACCGTCCCTAAATCATAGAGACTAAACGTTAAAGATTATACACTAAATCCTATACCTTAGGGCATAAACTCTAAACCCTAAATCGTAAACCCGGAACCTTATGGCCTAAAATATAAACCCTAAACCCTAAGAAATCTTTAATCTTAAGAAACACCATGAAACCCTAAACCCTAAAAAAGGCTAAAACCCCTAAGAAATCCTAAACCCTAAAAAACCTTTAAAACACCCTAAAGAAAAACATTAAAACCCCTAAACCTAAAGAAGTCAAAGTCCTAAACCCTAAAAAAACCCTAAACCTAAAACTCCCTAATGTTTAATCCCTTAAAAACCCTAAACCGTAGGATCTTAACTATACACCTAAACCTTAGGGCTTAAATTTTAAACCATAAAATCATTAAACATAGGGCTTGAACCTTAAGGAATATACCTTAAACCCTATACCTTAGGGCTTAAACCCTAAACTCGAAATCGTAAACCCTAAACCTTAGGGCCTAAAATCTAAACCCTAAGCCCTTGGCAACCCTAAAGCCTTAGAAACCCTAAGAGACACTAAGCCTTAAAAAAAAAACCTGAAAAACCCTAAACCCTAAAAACCCAAAACAAACCCTAAAAAGCCTAAAAACCGTAAACCTAAGGATCTCAAACCTCTAAGCCCTAAAAAACTCTAAACCTAAAAATTCCTAATCTTTAAACCATAAAGTACCCTAAAACCCCTAAACACCATAAACTTTAAACTCTAAACCATAGGACCTAAACTCTTTATCTTAAACCTTAGAACAAAAATCCTAAACTCTAAAAAAACCTTAACCGTAAGGCCTAATCTTTAAGGACTATACCCCAAACCCTATACATTAGTGCTTAAACCCTAAACCATAGAGCATTACCTTAATTATTAGGACCTAAACCCTTAATCTTAGGGCCTAAAATCTAAACCCTAAATCTTTAGAAACTCTAAAACTTAAGAGTCCCAAAAAACCCAAAACCCTAAAAAACCCTCAGAAACCTTAAACCCTAAAAAACCCTAAAAACACCCTAAAGAAAATCATAAAAACAAGTAAACCTAAAGAACCCAAAGACCTAAACCCTAAAAAACCGAAACAAAAAAAATTCTAAACTTTAAACCCTAAAAAACCTTAAAATACCATAAAAACACTACAAACAACTCTAAACTTTAAACCCTTAACCATAGGATATAAACTCTATACCCTAAACCTTGGCCTAAATCCTAATCCCTAAATTGTAGGGCCTAAAACTTAAGGACTATAACCTAAACCCTATACCTTAGGTCTTAAACCCCAAACCCTAAATTGTAAACCCTAAACCTCATGTGGAGGGCCCTAAGATCCAAACTTCCCACCAACGAGAACATCATCAAATTTGGAAGTGACCCTGTCAGATGCTCCTGCTGCAGAGTCCAAGGCTGGGATAATATTGATCACATTTTTGTTACAGGTGATTTTGCAGCACACATTTGGAGGTTCTTTTCGTCACTGGTAGGCATGGACCATAGACAGTTACCTCTTAGAGCTCACATGATGAAATGGTGGAGGCTGGAAACCAAAAATGATGTTCACAAACTCCTTGTCCAGGCTATGCCCATATTTATCTGTTGGAATTTATGGAAGAATAGATGCTCGGCAAAATATGGGAATAAACACTCAAGTGTCTCTAGAGTCAAATTTTCAATTCTCAAGGACATCATCAATCTTCTCCATTCAGCCTTTCCATACCTCCAATGGCCTTACAGTTGGACTGATTTACTGAAA
>JAJONR010009017.1:0-33018 GCA_029582245.1 Solanum etuberosum
AAAAAAAAAAAAAATCATAAAAGAAATTTAAAAAAAAGGATGGGGGAGGAGGTGGTGGAGTGGGGTAAGAAAAATAATTTAAATTTTATTTGATTTTTTTTTTTTTTTTGGGGGGGGGGGGAGGGGATAGTAATACTTCAATCTTTAATTTTTAATTAATATTAATTGTTTATTATTTAATTTTTGCCAATGTGGAATATTTTATCCATGTGGAATGCCATGTGTCAAACTTTTTTCAAATAAAAGAGCGAGTGTATTACACCCCCCAGTGAGGTGTGTTTCTCAAACTAATAAGTGATAGTTTATGTATGAAATTCATACTCAATAGTTTAGGTATGAAACTAAAAAAGGAAATAGTTTAGGTGTGTTTTTGACACTTATCTCAATTTTTCATTCATCCACTTCATAATTAATAGAGGTAAAATGATAAACTCACTATACCAATCATTGTTTTTTAATAGGTGTGTCAATTCAAAAGTAGACAAGTAATTACAGATAGAAAGAGTACTTCACAACAAAATGCTTGTGGTTGGAAGCCATGGGAAAGAGAGAAATTAATTAAAGGAGAGTTTTTTTTTCCGATCAAAAAGTTACTTATAATATAATAATATAATTAAGTGTGTCCCATGTTAGTGGACGCGTCGTTGTTCATAGTTTGGGTCATATCCCGACCCTGGATAATGAAAAAGGGTTCTTTATGACCCTATTGTAGGTCGTTCCTATTACATCGGCGTCCACTTCCTTTTGCACCCATATAGGTGTAGATTAAAAAAAAATTGATTGCCCCGCAACGTCGCTTCTTGCTCCTTGTTTCGCAAGCTTATCCGCAACTCTGTTCTGCTCGCGGAATACGTGCTCCATCTTTGTGATTTCCAGCCTCACCATTAGGGACCTGCATTCCATAATTAGACCATCATAGAGAAAGTTAGTATTGTTTAACATTTTAATGGCTTCAACGCAGTCAGAATTGATTTCTAAAGGGCTAAGGTTGTGGTTTACAACGATGGCCAGGCCTCTTCGCAGTGCTTGGAGCTCTGCTCTAATGGGGTTTGTTAGGGGGGTGTGTTCGATAAATCCTATCTTCCACAACCCCAGGTGGTTTCGGATCACTCCTCCTAACCCGCCTGGACCTGGGGTGTTCCTGACAAACCCATCAACATTGAACTTGAAAGTATTATGATCAGGTGGTTTCCAGTTGACTTTTATGGTTGATTTATTGTTAAATCTCTTTCACAATGATCAATTGGAACTCGGTGGCTTGGGAGATTATAACGATTGTGCTTATACCTTCCTTCTTGCTGTTGAAAGTGTTATGGTTCATTTTTAGCCAGATGTTCCAGAGACAGAAAGGGATGAGGGTTCCCCAGCTCAGCCAATCGTTATTTTTTTTGTCCTTGAGAGCCTGCCACTAGTCTAATCCAATTTGTATCATCTAAGGAGGTAGCTGTAGTGCAGCTGTTGGAAACAATTCTAGCGGTGAGGGGAAAAGGCAAAAGAGTAAGTAAATAATATAGATGGGAGAAAGGTTGAGGTGTCTGCTTACTATGACTGCATGTCATGGATCAAATGCCATTTGAAAATAATTAATAATTTTTTGTTGACCAAAATAACTTGAATTTTATATATGCTTGGACTTTAATTAATAAATATTTATTGGTCAACTTAACATGGATTTTAAATATCTCTGGACTTTATTAAAGTTAAATATGAAATGTATGATCAATGAAATCTAAAAGGGTTAAGGTATATGAATTCTTTTAATTATGATCAATTTTTTAGTGACACATCTTAATTTAACTGAGGTTCTTAAACTTATTTTATGCACTTTGTGCATCTTTTGTGCTGATGTGCACCTAGCGTGACTGCACATAAGAAAACTTTTTTGAAGCGGCATTGACCAATAGAAATTGGCCACGTGTCATTAAAATTCTCAAGACAACTAATATGTAAATTGGTGGACACACGTCATTTTTTAATTGATTTGACAATTAATTATTTTACATAATTATTGACATTGAAACTTGTATATTTTATTCATTTTCATTTCTTTCTTTGTAAAATATTTATTTCCTTCCTCACTTTTTTTTTCCACTTTTATTAAATTTTTATATTCTCACCTTTAATTTTTATTTTATTTTAAAAGTTACGTGTATTTTTTTAAAAATAATTTTTATTTTTTAAAAATGTGTCCTTTAATTCCAATGTTCTTTAATATTTTATTTGACTTTTTCACCCTTTTTTTTAATATTCATATGAAATTAATTTATTTTAAATACAAAACATTTGAAATCAAATAAAAAAAAAGGACAAAAACAATAAAAAAGAGAAAAAATAATGAATGCAAGTAAAAAGTGGGAAAAAAGGTTTAAATACAAGAAAATTTTTTAATTAAAGAATTACGTTGTTAACTTACTTTAAATAAAAGACAAAGAGAATGAGAATATTTTTTTAATATTCTTTTGAAAAGTAAAATAAATATTTACATACGTGCCCTTTTTTAAAAAATGAAAAATACTAGGTTGATGAAACTACTTTCATAAAGCAAATATCGTATAAAGATACAAAATTGCAAAGATATAATTTTCAAAGTAATCATGATGTATCTTTTTATCATACATAAATGATATGTTTCTACTATATTTATAGTCAAAACAAATTTGATTCCTTTCCACTCAATTATATTTTTTCATGAAGTATAAATTATCCAAATCATAATTAGAATTTGTTAATCAATTAAATTTAGTCATTAATTTTTCTATATGTCATGTGTCTTCAATTTAAATAAGATTAAAAAAAATGAAAAAGGAAAAAGAAAATAGAGAGGAACCGAATCCATAAAATTTTAACCTCAGAAAGTTCTTAAAACATAATAATAAACAATGTTTGATATTTTAAACTTATTTTTCAAATTAAATATCTTAAGAAATTAATACTATAGTTAATATATACCCAATCAAATAAAAAGATTTTCTTTCTTTAAGTATCTTTATATTTCTAGAATAATGTTAATAAGTCTTTGTAATAGTTACATCAATTTAAAGACGTTGAAATATATTTTTAAATTTAAAATTGATAAAATCTTAAATTACATCAGCAATGTCTCAAGAAATATAGATTTAAAACAAAAATTTCCTTTTAAAAAAAAATAATAATTAAAGACTCTCATTAAAATTTGATTTTAGGTTATCAGCTTAATTTAGTTGTTATTAACGTTTGTGAATTGTAAGTAGAAAGGAGATAGTAATTAGTGTGAGATACCATTTTTAATAATTATTTTTTTTACTTTTATCAGAGCATCATTTTACTGAATTTAAGAAGCTTATTAAATAAAAAAATATTTTAAAAATAATTTGACTTATCGAAAAATTTAGAAAATATTTTTCTCCCTACCAATTACACTCAATCTGGACAAAACTTTGAAATGAACTTTAAGATTAAAAGACAAATCTTAATAACTTAGTTAATTGGTTAGCTAAACACATGCCTTATTGGTGAAGGTATAATTCTCAAATTGTAATTCCACTCTCATTTTTTTCTTAAAAAAACTTAAAATTAAAAGTAAAGAGGCGTAAACATTGTACTTACTAGTTAAGTGTACCTAGTGTATTTGAGAAGTAACGAAAAAAATAATGGCTTCGGAATCATCGTCGGCGGTGTCTCCGATGACAGTGGAAGAGTTAACGCTGGCGGTGAAATGGAGCGGTAAAGAGCACACCGTCAGAGTCTGCGGCGATGACACCGTCGGCGAGTTGAAACGACGGATATGTGAAGTCACAAATGTTTTGCCTAAACGCCAGAAGCTTCTATACCCAAAAGTTGGTGCAAAACTCGCTGATGATTCTCTTCTTCTATCTCAAATTCCTCTCAAATCCTCTTTCAAAATGACTATGATCGGGTGAGCTTTTCCCTCCTTTTTTCTCCCTAAAGTCGAGTCCGAATGTACTGAATTGGATGTAGAGTTTTCGTATAGACGGACGATGCTGATTAATTTGGGATTGAGATTTAGTTGTATGATTAATTACAATCTCTATATGTTGATTTTTTTTTTTTTTTTTAGTATATACTATTTTATGACTGATGAAGGTTTTGGGTATGCTTTGGAAGAGTAGGGAAAATCACGTCTTTTTTTGCCTTTGCTGGGATTTGAACTGAGTTTTTAATCTCATTTTAAACAGAAAAGTATGTGCAGAGACATATATGCTGATTGTCAAATTGTATAATTTTAAATATGAGTTGATAACTTATAAACATGTCCTCATTTTAATTGTTGTTACCAACAACCTGAATTGGTGAATGGTTTCTTTTGTTGTTAAATTTGTAGCCAAGATAATAAGGTAGTTTGAATTAACCAATTAGTAAATGTAAAACAAGTCTGGATATGAAAAATGAAATAAAATAAGATCTCATCAATCAAAATAATTCTTAATTACTTATACATTTTGGGTAGAGGATGGATCAAGTAGAGAGAAAGATCTCCTTTTTCTTGTTATTTTCCTTACCGAGCAAATTGCATGATAGGTATCAGTTGTGTATGATTTAAATGTAACTTTTTTCTCCTAGAACCAGATGGTACCTAGCATTTTGCATCTAAATGAATCACTATAGCAGATGAACATGTGACACCGTGTCGTACCATTATTTTTAAGTCTATGCTGCATGGATTAATGCATTTGACATTAGAAAAAGATAAATCTTTGGCAGTTATTGGCGAGTACTGAATGGCCAAGTAGGTGTCCCATGTATTTAGCAATAGTCGAATGCTCAAAAGGATATTGACAGTTATGTTTATCACAACATCCAAGCTAAGAGTCTTACGAGACCTATTTAAGAAAAGAAAAGATAAAACCAAAAGAAAACGTTCACGTTAATGATCCACAAACCAATTTGAACAATTTTCGGCTAGACTCAAGAAAACCCTTCGGCGAAGCTGTACAATTGCAGATTTCACTGGACACCAAAATAGACTGTTATTTTCTTCTGTTAGTGTTCCTTTAGTGTAAGTGTTCCATAAATGTTATATTCACAGGTTAATTTTCCGGCCTCATACCATGTTTGATTGCTTATGATAAGTTGTTGATATTCTCAATATGGAAGGTGAATTATTGATCTTGTGCATGTTTGATGTAAGGTGTTCGGCTATAGGGAATGAGAACATTTTCCGTTGTTGTCCCATCTGATTTCTTTTAGTTGGATGAGAAGAATATCACTTTAGGCTCTTTAGATGCAACTCTCTTTAGGTATTTAGAGAGGGGAAGTCTCTCCATAAAGGAATACCTTTTTCGATGCAGGATATTTAAGAGGAAGGCTGAGATGACAGGCTTTTCTTTCAAGCCTTCTTTAATATGCTTATCTTGTTACAAAAGATTATGTGTAATGAAAGCCATCTTTATTATGTGGTTTGGTATGAGAGAGTGCTTTTGCATCTTATTCTGAAGGAAGTTCCCTCTAACTTTTTTCTGGTCAATTTATGCTAAGTAGAATCATGGGTGCTATATAATATAGATCAAATTGCTGATCATTTGAGGTAAGATCTGGTAGCACCAAGTCTAACCTTATATTTTTTACCATAAGGTTTGGTAGAACAGTTAAGTAATACATGGATTGTTAGATGGAGAGAATAATAATATGGAGATTGTAATTGTAAAGAATCACAATATGAAATTATAAAGTAGCAAGGATTCACAATATGAGTCATTCATATTGTGCTTGATGTCCAGGCTATTTGCATGGATTGGAACCAAACTTGACGTCTGGGCAATAATGCCCTAGGTCTTAATATATCAAATGACTTACTCATCTATTAAAAAAGTTACTACAACAAAAATGGTAAAATTGTTCTTAAATATGATTTGTTATATTATAATATGTAAAATAAGCACAAAATTCTGTATTTCAATTAGAAGTATCAATAAAAGAAACTTGAAGAAAAAAACATTTAATTTGCATGTGGTCTATAAGTGGGTTAAATTACCTTCCTACATCAGCCTAGATTATTATCGTTTGCAATGTACCAAGAGATAACTTTTGTCATTAATGTCGTAATATGGTTGGATTCTAATCCATTTATTGTCAAAAATCACCTCCAGATGATATTGGATAATGCAACCAAATGGCCAATTTGAAATATGGCATCTAATGCGGGGTTTAGTTGACATACCAAATGTTTGCTAGCAATATAATTGTCCACTCAGTTTTTTTTTTTTTTTATATTTTCTAGATAATTTGTTTGATGTTATGTTCTTGGTGATGCTTGAAATATGAAAACTACATCCTTTATTTTTCTTCAATTTATAATTCCATTTATTTTTCTTCTCTCTTTCTCTCCTCTTCCCTTCATCTTTAGGGATAAGTTATTATGTGTGTCGTATGTGCATTGTTGCTTGAGTTTATAAAATTTGAATTATGAGAAGAAGAGTTCAATTATGATAAAGTAATAGATTTTTATTACTGTATCCACGAGTCTTCTATGAACTCTTGTTTAAGTTCTTGTTGCTACGATATAGTGCAACTAAGCTTATTGAAGAAAAAACCGCTAACTATCAGACTTTAATTAGGGATAATGAGTACAACAACAACATACCCAGTATAGAAATGAGTAACTGTTCAATTTTATTAGGGGTAATGAGTATTATTTTGATTTGCAGGACAGTTGAAGATGATATAATTGTGGATCAAGTGGAATCTCCAGATATCATTGATGATTTTGAGATTGAGCAAGACGAAGCTGTAGATATAAAGGATAAAGAAATCAACAAAGAGAAGTTGAGAAGGCGCATTGCACAGCACAAGGTTGTTCCCTTAACATTTCGCTATTCTTATAATGAAAATTGGATGTACATGAAACTTGTGGACCTTTTACGCTGATACCCTTCATACTATATTTGTTTTTACTTGTATGTGTCATTGGAAAAACTAATTGAACACATTTATGGAGACAATCATTCTTTCCTATGCGCGGAGAGAATGATGGTTGAATTTGGAAATAGAGGAATTCTTTCTACAATTATGAAAGAAGAATAACGTTAACAAAAGTTTATAATACGGAATTATATTCCGTTATAATTCAAGATCTTTTTATATTACCATCTTGGATATTTTTTTTGAGGAGGACACCATCTTGGATGTTGATGTGAAGGAAATTTGTTTTATTCAAAGAAAACGAAAAAATTAGGTCTGGAGTGATTTAGAATTTTAATCAAGTTTAGATTTTTTTGCCTTTTGTTTTGTAAACCAAGAAATCCATTGTTTTCAAATTTTAAAGTCCGTGTATAACGTGCCACCCCTCTACCCATTTCCACCTTAACAACAGACTCAGTTTGAATGATTCAAACTCAGATGCACACCTACTATGTATATCTAATAGTTGAGAAATGATTCAGGAAATATTTATACTTAGAAGCGATGAAACTTTTTGGGACTTGAGGTTTAGAAGGAATTTTCAGGATTGGGAGGTGAGCGAGCTTCAGAGATTGCTAGAGTTACTTCAAAAGCAATGCGAGCCAGTCGACAGATCCAATGCTTTGAGTTGGGAGTTGGGGAATAACAATATGTTTCCAGTTAAGTCCTTCTATGCATAGAAGCTTTTTGGTTAGGATAGATGATAACTTTCCATATGCATCAGTTTGGATACCTAAGGTGCCGAGGATGGTATGCTTTTTCACGTGGCTAGTTACTGGAAGGGTGATTTTGATGGTGGAGAATCTTAGGAACAAAAGGTTCTTTCCTTGAGCTGGTGTTTCCTTTGTAAGGGTGTTTCCTTTCTAAGGATACGGGTGAGGACGTGGAGCATATTTTGTTACATTGCGAATTAGCCACGGGGTGATGGGAGAATACTTTTAGATGGTTCGGTGTTTCTTGGGTAATGCCAAGATCCGTGAATGAATTGATGTTCACGTGGAAGAGTGGAACTAGGAGAAGAAGGCACAAGGCTTGGAATGTTACTACTCTTGCTTTAATGTGGGTCATTTGGAAAGAGAGAAATAGGAGAGCTTTTGAAGGGGTGGAGATGAGCTTTGCTCATTTAAGGAGTAGTCTCCGATTCTTTATTTTCCTTTGGTACACCCATGTAGTTCCTGTGTGTATAGAGGATTGGGTGTCTTTTGGAGAGAACCATTTTTTGTAGGTTTCTCCTCTTGTTGGTATTCCACTTGTAAATGGCCAAGTGACCCTGACATTATCAATGAAACCTTTTACTTGATCAAAAAATTAAGTGATCATCAGATATTCTTCAATTTTCTCCCTTTGGACTGAAAATAATGAGGATATTGTGTGGCTTGCTTCATTTGCCTCTATTTGGTATATTTAAATGATGGGAACTTCTGCTTCTCAACAATATAATGTTTTGAGTTGTAACATAGCTAGACTAATTTATCATTATCAGTTTCATATTTCAAAATACTTTCTGAAAGGGGATGATCCATGGAAGTAGAGAAGAAGTGAAAATAAATCCACATGATGGGGTGTGGGAAGTGAAAATAAATCCACATGATGGGGTGTGGGAAGTGAAATGGGAGGGATTTCATATTTGGTTGCTGGGAGGTTTTGGGTGGGAGTGGGGGTAGGGAAGATGATGGAAGGAATTAGAGAGACAGACTTTATCAACATACGAAATGACTTGTAAAAGAATTAGAGGACCTGGCTGTGGCTTTTCTTTCTGATTAGATGGGGATAGTACTTTAATTTGTTATTGGGTTACTTTAATTTTTACTACCAGCCCTCCTTCACCCGGAAAAAAAAAATAAGAACCAAAACAAAATAACATCAGAAAGTATTATGACTATTCATTATCAGCGCACAGATTCTTAACTATTTTTCTAGAAATAGCTAAGTTGCTTTTTCGGTAAGATGTGGCTGTTGGTGCATTCAACTATAACTAGTTATAGTTATTTAAAATTGCATCCAGTATATTTTCTCAATAATAAACAGCTGATATGTGTGGCTTAAAAACACATGATGTGTGACTTGCCTTTTTATGATGATCATATTGGCGATTATTCAGATTGTGCTCCGTAATCCTTGCCGTGAAGGTAAAAAGCTGCTTGTTCTGGATATTGATTATACTTTGTTTGATCACCGGTCAACTGCAGAGAACCCACTCGAACTCATGAGGCCATGTAAGTGTCTTATTTGTCAATATTTTCCAGTTATCCTTAGCTTGTTTAGCGTTTAATTTTGTCGATTACTGCATGCAGATCTTCATGAGTTTCTCTCGGCTGCTTATGCAGCATATGACATCATGATATGGTCGGCAACCAGGTGAGTATTTGCTTTAAGGGCCATTGATAACTCTGATGTTTTTGAAAATCATAATATTTTTTGGGAAAGAGGTTTGTGATCCATATGCATTGCCTTACTCATTTTCTTTTTGCAGCATGAAGTGGGTTGAGGTGAAAATGAAACAACTTGGTGTACTCGATAATCCGAACTACAAAATTACAGCTATGCTGGACCATATGGCCATGATAACAGTACAATCGGATCATTATGGAGTTTTCGATTGCAAGCCGTTAGGCCTAATTTGGGGTCATTTTCCAGAGGTTGGCTTTTTTTCATTTAGTTGCTTCTTCTTCAATGAATTAATGGCATTAAACATTATGGTGGCATCACTATCTAAAGTTCGATATTCTGAATAAGTGTCTGAAAGATGGTAATTTGGCACACTAACATGTAATCTTGATTATTGTGCAGTTTTACAGTCCCAAAAATACTATAATGTTTGATGACCTGCGAAGGAACTTTGTGATGAACCCTCAAAATGGGTTGCCTATAAAGCCATTCAGAAAGGCACACGCGAATCGGAGCAATGATGACGAGCTCATGAAGCTTACTCAATATTTGTTTGCCATTTCAGATCTTGATGACTTGAGTGTTCTCGATCATAAAAAATGGGAGTCCTTCGATGGAGTGAGTTTCAAAAAACACAGATATTCCTAAGCGTCTGCAACTCCTCCCGAAGTCAACGGAAAAATGATTTGTTTTGGACAATACAAAGAGAAATGTATCCATTCCGTTCCACTACTAGGAAATAACTGAATATTTCTGATGTATACTTCTAATTATTAGGCAGAAGGGACTATGTTTTGCTGAAGTCATTTTGTATTGGGATGATTATGGATTTTTGTGTTTCATTAAGTTACTTATTCTACTAGTGCATGGTTGTTAACATTATTGTTTGATTCAGTGCTGAAATCCAGACCTTTTTTATTTTTATTTTTATTTGTCTTGACGCATTTCATCTTTCATATTCCAGCTAACTGCAAAAAATGGGTAAGTAGGATTTTTGGTCCTTCGGTTATTGCTAAATTTTAATTTTAGTCCTTGTGATATGTATGATACATTTAACTCCAATTAATTGATATGTGCATATTTGATCCCTTTGCTCGTGAATATTAACATAATTATTAATCATTTTATCAGTTATTGGTTACTCATGTATTTTGTTAAACTTGTGTCGGTACTCCATATTAATCGGTAATATAGTTCAAAGGAGAGTTCAAGTCTAACACACAAATATTTCAGTTAATTTTGCTTTTGCATATACTCCCCATTGAAGAAATGAAGTACGAAAATAGCTACATGAGCTTTAATTTGATTATGATATAAAATGGATTATTCTGGAAAGTTTGCTTTGTCACAGACTGGAATTTTTATAAGTTGGAGATAACATTACTTAAATAGTTTAAAAGACATGTGAGGTGTACGTAGCTTAGTTGGAGAGTTGTCCACATCTTCACCCTGATATAAAGGGTTTAAATCTCACTGTATTCCCCACGCAAATACACAAAAAGTTCGAATCTATAAATATATGATTCTCACGTAACAATCCATAAATTATCATTAATCTCGTTAAACCAATTATCATTTGTCACATAGTATGAATATGATAAATGACACAAAAATGGAAAGCATTATTAGTAGTAATATTTTGTACAATTAGAGATTAATTCGTAACATAACATTCAAACGTCACCCTATAGATACGCATTCTTAGTACTAAGTCATATAGTCTTAATTATTTTTTGAACAAATAAAAACGATCTCCTTAAATTCATTCACATTTTATTTATTACTAAATCCAGTGTATTATCTTCCTCTCTCTTTTTTATTCTTCATTTTCACAGTTCTAACAAAATCTTGAGTTTTATGAATGTATGAATCACCACTGAATTAATTTATTTATTTATTCAAAACATAATCAAAGATCAATGGGTAATTTAGGTCTAATCTTAGTGTTAGACCTCATATTTCTTATTTATCCAGTTGTTTGTGAGTATTTTTTCTGTTTTTTTTTTTTTTCTTATATAATTTTGTTTGTGTTTGAGATTTTGTGATGATTAATTTTAGTTAGGATGCAGATGGCTATGATCCAATGGACCCAATGGGTAATATCACTATCAGATGGGATGTGACTACGAGCACTGAGGTTAATCACCACGTAAGTTTTTTTTTTCGTTACAATTAAAATACACCCAATAGTATAACAGAAAATTAATAAAAGATACTCATAAGGTTAGGATAAGTCAGTAGCATGATAAGACGACTTAGGATAAGTCAGTAGCATGATACTCACTGGCCATTATCCAGTGAGTTTCGAACCGTAGCTGAAAAATGTCTTGTATGTGATATTGTGATAAGCAGCTGTATTTTTTTGTCATGATTTCTGATTGTATCATTTTTTTACTGTTATTATAGTTGTTAATATATCATACAAATGGTGGTGTTTGAGTGATTTTGGGCAGATCCAGTTCTAATTTTTTTTTTAAATTTTTTGCTGATGAACGAGGGATTGTAAGTTAGTTGAATTTTAGAAATAACTGAGATGAAAAAATAGTTAGTTTTAGCTGTTAAATTTGATGTTTTCTATGAGTTCTTGTTTGGTAAAAAATGAGATAGTAAAAGTATGTAGTGAATTAGGAGAAATAATTTAATCCAAAGAAAGCCCTTCGTATGGTTATTTCCACATGCTATACAATTGATTATCGAACAATGTTGTTCGGACTCTCCTAAAATGTTACAGTTTCACAAGTTCATTGAAGCTATTCATGGACCTGAATCTTTGTTATAAGAAAATTATGTTAGTTATCTTCTATTTTTATGTATCATATCTCATTCGAGGAAGTAGGGATGATTTAGCAAACGTTCTCTCTGTCTATCTCAGATTAGAGTTTCACTCTTCAACTATCAACTTTTCCGTCACGTAGAGCAACCTGGTTGGAAGTTAAGCTGGGATTGGCATGGTAAGGAAGTAATATGGCAAATGTGGGGTGCTGAAACAACAGAACAAGGTGATTGTTCTGAAATCAAAGGGGACACCCTGCCACATTGTTGTCTGAAAGAGCCTGTGATTCTTGATCTCCTTCCTGGAGCTCCGTATAATAAGCAGGCCGCGAATTGCTGCAAGGGAGGAGTGTTGACATCCTTGACTCAGGACCCTGAAAAATATGTGTCTTCTTTTGAGATGAGCATTGGAAGTGCTTCAAATGATGGATCCGGGCCTCGTATGCCTGAAAACTTCACACTTGGGATTCCTGGATATACGTGTGGTGTTGCCGTTAAAGTCCCTCCAACCAAGTTCCATGAGGATCAAGGACGGCGACAGACCCAAGCAGTTGGTAAGTAAACTAGCTCCTACTCATCCTATATAGGATGATCATTCTTCCCTTAACATACTGTAACTTTCAATTTAAATCTAAATCTGTTTGTAATGGTTGCAGCTACGTGGGACGTGATTTGTTCTTACTCCCAGTTTAGAGCCTCATCTTCTCCAGCATGTTGTGTTTCCTTGTCTGCTTTCTACAGCGAAACAATTGTGCCATGCTCCGTATGCAGTTGTGGTTGTCAGGGACAGCGCGGTGCAGCTCGATGTGTGAAGTAAATATCTTACTCTTTAACCTCAGTGTCCGTACATTATTTAGTCAACTAGTTCCAGGCAGATCGGAGGTAGTACTTGAGGTCGTTTCCTAGAATCCAGAACTCATAAGGTTGAAATCCTGACTCCGCCTCTGGTTCTAGTTTCCACCAAAACATGTGTCTGAGTAACAAGTCATATTCAACAAAATTGTTATATCTTGTTCATCTAACATGTCTTTTCTTCTTGTGTGTGGAACTACAGGCGTGGTGAGGTGCCACCAGTCTTACAACTAGGCCATAACGAACTGCCAACGCCAATACTAGAGTGTACACATCACATGTGCCCAATTCAGGTGCATTGGCATGTAAAGCAGAGTTATAGAGAATATTGGAGGGTGAAGATGACTATTAGAAACTTAAACCTAGTTAGAAACTACAGCCAGTGGAACTTGGTGGTCCTGCACCCGAATTTGAGAAGCATAACGCAGGTTTTCAGCTTCGACTACAAGCCCCTTGATCAGTATGGTGATATAAGTAAGTTATACCAATGCCTGAGATTAGCATTTCTTTCATACTATGCCTAAACACAAACTCAGCTGGGGTCGGGTCGGTTATATGAATCTTCTAAATCGATTCTTTTTTCGTGCAGACGACACGGGGATGTTTTATGGGATTAAGTATTACAATGACATGTTGCTACAAGCAGGAAGGAGTGGGGTTGTGCAAAGTGAGTTGTTACTGCATAAAGATACAGGGATTTTCACATTTAATGAAGGATGGATGTTTCCAAGAAAGATTTCATTCAATGGATATGAGTGTGTTTTGCCTTCACCTGATAAATATCCAATGCTTCCAAATACTAGTCAATTTTTGGCTCCTTCAATACTTACCATCATTGTTTTCTCCTTTTGTTTGATATTAACAATATTTTAAGTACGTGTTACTAGTAATTAATCTTAATTTATACAGTGATAGTCTCTCACAAGAGGCCTTTGAAGCATAGATGTAAGTATGTTGTACTTCAAAAGAAAGCTTTGGAAAACAACATATTTGAGATTTTGGGTGGCCATGGTTGGGGTTGAGAGATTATTGAAGATCTGGAATGATTTGTGACTAATCCAACATAATAACTAGGTTGTATATAGCATGAAATTATTCCTTTTTTTTTTCCTTGTAGCTTTAAAAATAATATGACGTGATTTGTGAATAACTAAACAAAATAAGTAGGTTGAATATAATATGAAGTCATACAATTCTGTCATGACTTAAATGTCATAATTCATTAGTTTTGATGTGGTGACTTAAAAAAAAAAATTTCATTCGATCAACTCAAAATTATTTTCTCATTTAGTTTTTCAGATAATTTGATTAATCATCAAATTTTAACCTAATCAACTTCTGTTTACTTTATATACCAGAGGAATGTGCGAGAAAGTAAATACATACCTAATCAAAGAAAAAGACCGCTATTTTCACAAGTTGTCTTGCCATATCCAAAAAGGACTCTTTTTCAATATTTTACATAATAGAGTTGTTTTCCATATCCCAAATTAACCTTATTACTTATTAATTTAATCGGGTCAGTAGATAACTTTGTTAAGTAAAATATTGAAAAAGAATTCTTTTTAGATATGGTAAGACAACTTTGTGAAAATATTAATGTCTTTTTCTTTAACTAGGTATGTATTTACTTTTGAAATACTTTCGCACATTCTTCTTGTGTATAAAGTGAAGAGAAAATGTTTTGGTTAAAGTTTAGTGATTGATCAAATTATTTTAATTTGATTTACGCTGAAATGGAGTCAATAGAAAGAAAAAAAAAGCATTCCATCTAACCAGGTTTAGAGAAAAGAAGGCATTGTAACGTAGACGATGTAACCTTAATACATATATTTGGTAAGTTGCAATATATGGAGTATTTCTTTTCCAATTCGGTATGCTTCGCATGCTAAAACTTGTGCAGATTTTTCACCAGAGAATTTAATTCTATTCCTAATAGAAATTAGGAAATAGCAATTGGTAACTTAAAAGTACAAAATTTCCCCTAAAAACCTAAATTAAAGGACACATTTTTCAAAAATAATTTGATTAATCATCAAACTTTAACCAAATCAACTTCTCTTTACTTTATAATACACCAAAGGAATGTGGGAGAAAGTAAATACATACCTAATCAAAGAAAAAGACCACTAATATTTTCACAAGATTGTCTTACCAAATCTAAAAAGGACTCTCATTTAATATTTTTACTTAATAAAGTTTGTATACCATATTCCAAATAAACCCGATTTATTAAGTAAGTTGTATTTGGATGGTTTTACCTTGGCAGGTTCCAAGAAAAGAACAGGTAGCTGTCAGTAAATTTGGGAAGTTACAATTACTATTTTTTTCTCAATTCGGGACGCTTACATTCCAAAACTTTTAGCAGATTTTTGACCAAACCTCCCAAGAGCATTCGATTCTCTTTCCTATTCAAATTAGGAATACTAATTACATTCCCCCCCAAACACCTATATATACGTACTCATTCTTCTCAGGACTCTACATCGAATCAAGCTATGGCGGAAGAAGACCAAAGCAAGAAGGCGGAAGAAGACCAAACCAAGAAGAAAACAAACAATCCCAAGTCTTATCAAGTGAGGAAAGAATGCATAAAGAGGAAATCAATGGAGCTTGCAACTCTCTGCGATATCAAGGTTTGTACTGTTATTACTGGTCCTAATGGGGAACTTCAAACATGGCCTGACAATTTGGATGCCTGTAAAGAAGTTCTTGATCTCTACTCTCAAAATCTGAAACCCGAAAAGAAGCACAAGGAATCATCAACACCAGAACCAGAAGAAGAACAAGGAGAGAAAGATCTCCTGACGCTAGTTGAATCAAAGCTTGCTGCTGTCAACAAGAGAATTCGTTTCTTGGAGAACAAGAATGTTGCTGTTGCTGATAAGGGGAAAAGAAAGAGAATTGAGTGATTTATTTGTATGGGTTTGTTTTCTTTTCGGGTATATTTTCTGAATGTTTTAAAGATTGGGATTGTGTGTTTTTTTTTCTTTTTTTCTTGTTTCTTCGAGGATTTACAGCAGTTGAAAGATTTATCTTTGATCTGCAGATCCTTTTTTCCTTTGTAGTGTTTGTTTTATCAGCAGTTGATCCAATATGAATACAACCCATATTTTACCGTTTTTATTCTTATGTATGTATTGAATTGAATGGTGGATTAATCCCTCTAGTAGAATGGAAAACCCATATGATTATAATTAAAATGCAATACTTACATGAAAAATTAATGTCTGGGTGCCATGTACCATAAGACAATAACTTCATAGAAAGTTAAAAATTAACAAGAATGTTTTTATTGCACTAAGAAGAAACAAGGAATTAGCAGAAAGGAGCTCCTCCATCAATGCTTACATTACATGGTTCATGAGAAAGTATTCATGAAGATGAAATTAGAGGGGAACCAGAAGCTGGAAAATGTTACAAAGGGAAACTGATGAATTTAATCATTCCGAACATACAAAGACATGAGATATCATGCTGGATTTAACCACCTCAGGTGAGTCAACTGCGACAAATGCTTTTCTTTAGCATTGACCACCAGGTGCACATAAAAGCTTAACAAATGTTGATGTAAAAGACACATGTTGTAACAAGAACTAGAATCAATTTAGACAGAAGGAGAACAAACCCGTTGGAGGTGAGCACATGGGAAGCAAAACCTCTTCTTGATATCGCACAATGGAAATCGTGACCTTTTGTCACTCCATGGCAAAGTCAACTGAGGGACAATCAGTAAGACATGATTAAAGGCATAGCTACAGTTACGGTCAAATGTGGAGTTGTCCTGAAACAGCATCACGCTCAGCCTCTTTTTGTTTCAGAGTGAGGTTTGCAAATTGTTGATCGAGATCCCTACTAGTGCTGCGACGATGGCTGTAAGATGGCTTCTGTTGCTGTTGCTGTTGCTGTGGCTGTGGCTGTTGATGTTGTTGCTGATACAATGCTCGTAATCTTCCTCTTTCTCTTTCCAGAACTTCATGTTCCACTGCATATAAATTTATTAGTTGCAGATTTCGATGAAACAAATGAAAATAAACTACTGGCTGTATATACGTTCAACTTCTCCGAAACACCACTATCCGACAAAACAGAACAGTTACCATGTTCAAAATAGTTAAATTCAACTAAGGCAGTTTACTCTAGGTCTTTGAATCAAGGAAAGAAAGTGGGACTTGGGAAATAGATCAATTATTTAGCAATCTTGTAGTTGCAAATTCGACCACATTGTTTCTCTTTCTTTATTTGGCTAAGTAACTTTCCGTTTTACCAAAAAAGTGCAAAAGAGAGATGCGATAAAAATCAGCTAAACAACAATATCATGCTCCACAAAAGTCATCCAATCATTCATATTAATCTGTATGTATGCTACGATTGCTCCAGAGGTAAATAAGAATAGCTTCCATCCCTTGAGTTAATTTTGAAAGGTAAGCAAATTTGAAGGCTTGAAGCAGAAAACATGGACCTGTTCACATTAAGGTCATCCAGATGCAGTGGAAAAGAGTACTACTAACCCCTCCCCCCCTCAAGAAACTTTGACCTTAGTTTAGATTGTCCATCTTAAAAAGGAGATCATAAGGGATCAAGTGTTAGATTGTCCATCTTAAAAAGGAGATCATAAGGGATCAAGTCGCAGCAAGAAGCATCATTTAAACTAACAAATACAATTTTATTTCAGTGCTAAGAGCCTAAGACAACCTTAATAGTGAAGAGTATATTTATGCCTTTTGAAGTGATATAAAACATTTCAAATAATTATAGTAGAACGGGATCACAGGGAAGACAATTCTAGTTTTCCAAACAGCTGGAAAATAAGGCAATTTTTCTCAAATTTATTGGTTCAAAGAACTTTAAGATTATCAGCAAGATCATTTTATTTCTAAAAAGCCGCAGTGTCTGGGCCACCTGCCGCGCACACCTTCCTTATTTCATCGGGTACTTGCTACCTCCCACCAGTACAAGTACCGAAGAAATCACCTAGCACTTTGTCTCTGCGGGAATTTTCACCCTGGTTTTCCATGGTTTTCATTCACCGCTAGGCCACAATACTTGGCTACAACAAGATCATTCCATCTTCTTACCAAGAATTGATGTATTTGGGATGACCAGTAATTGTCCCCATTTTCCCTAGAGACTGCTATTTTGTTAATCAAATTGAACATTACTCAAAAACTTTTGTTTTAGTTCCAGGAAAACCGTGTCCACTTTCCCAGTTCACTTGAACCAATACTCACTCACTTGCAGTTGTTTTATTCACCATGAAAAAATCAATTATACAATCCTAATTTCAGATAAATCTAATTCCTAGCTATGTAAGGTTTAGACTCACAAGACCTGCTGCATAATCAACTTTATCAAAATAGTCCAAGACTACAAGCACTAGAAACAAGTAGAATAATTCAGTATAACAGATAAAGAAACTTACAATACTTTATGAGCTGTTCCTGAGCTAAATTTTCTAAGCGCTGCTTTAGGGCTTTATTCTCCATGCTGAGGATAAGATTCTGCTGGTTAAGGAATTCAAGCTCAGCAGACACTTCAGAACCTTCAGCCTGAAATCACAAAAACTAGTCAAATTAACAAGTTACCAAAATGCAACATCCATTTCATGTCCAGTTACCAGTGTATGTATTTCAAAGGTTCAACTGATACATGCCTGCAAAGCTTGTACATTTCTTTCCAATTCAGCTATGTATTGAAGCTTTCTGACTCGTGACCGCTGAGCAAATTGCCTGTATATTATGACACCTTTTATGTTAATAAACTTCATATTTGGAGGGGGGGTGGGGGAGCACTTCCACATAAAATGCTAAAATAACATTTCGAGAGATACTAAAATACATTAATATAAAGGACAGTTTAGATCTTGACTGAGATTTACGGCTAAATAAGAAAGGCTCCATTTCAACTTAGATAAAGCCACTTGATACGTGTTAAGATGATAAAAGGCTAAGACCCACTATAGTAAAAGATCTCTTACTTCACCATAGAAGGAACCTCGCTAACCTTCTCGGCCAGTTAGTCTAACCACATGGATCTCCTCCAGTTTACCCACCCAGGCATCCACCGTAAACGATTTACTGATGGACTTGGAATACAAATGAAATAAAAAAGGCCATCATGGGACCCATCCGCGGACAAAATTTGGGTATTTAAGTGGAGAAGGGTAGAGGGTGCCACGCGCCCATTATCCACCAAGTTTCAAACCATACGCTACAGCTCTCGGGAATATCTCGGTTATCCACAAAAAGAAAATTTTCTGATCAAATATTACAGTCATCTTGAACTAAGCTCTCAAGCAAATATCAAATTAACAAACATATCCCCTTCTGCCTTCCCAAAGTTTCTTTTAAGAAAAGGGTGGGTGGTATGGAGGGGTTGCAGAGTACTTTGAACTTACTGTTTTGCACGTTTTGTGTCAGTTTCTGATGAAGAACTCTTACTCTGAGAAGAATCTTTTTTCTCAGCAGACCCTTTTGGATAAGGAGGGCCAGATTCTGCTACATCTTGCTTGTCACTTCCTGCAGATCTAGGCCTGTCTCCGTCTTGTGGGAGGCATGGTGATCCAGACCTCTGAATACGGAGATCTTCCCCAGGAGAGGAAAGGCTGCGGAGATGTGATACTGTAGTTGAAGATAAATCCTTTTCCCTATTCTTGCGTCGGATTGAGGAGTTTTGATCGACAAAAGAAGCAGCTTGTCGAGCATCTTTGTAATAATCAAAGTCTTGAGACCCCCAGGAAGGGATAGGAGGCATATTTCTGAACTTGTTATCAACTTGAGCTGTGTAATCCAAGTTTGCAGCGTTAGCAGAATCAAAATATGCGAAGGAGTCACTAGATGAACGGCGATGGCTGCCTCTGCGCACAGGAGTTTCTGGCTCATTAAGAAGATCATCCAACCAAGACGGTTGCTCCTCTATAATACAGCTTTCAGAGGAAGTACGCTGATGGTGTGAATGTCCTTCTCTGGGTTTCTGAATGCCCTTTTGGTTGAAAGCAGAACTAGGGACATAATCGACATATGATGGGGCCATACTAGGAAAGGGACTTTTAGGTGGCAGTAAAGAGCTCTTCCCATTGTACATCATATTTCTCATGGTACATGGACCTTTGGAATTTGCCATAGAAAAGCCACAAGATCCCTATAAGGAAAAAAAAGATATGTACCAGTGGGATAAGTAAACCTTCAAAAATATAATAGCCCTTGATAAACATGATCTCATTATTTAGCAAGCTAAGTATCATGACCAAAGCCCAACACTTTCTACTCCAATCAATACGAGTCTGAATTCAAACATAAAACTAAAAGGAGATGACGCAACAAAAGGCAATGCAGACATTCTGCACATATTAACTATATGAGCAATAATAACAGTCCCAACAATGGGATAAAATCAAACTCAAAGAAACTATGATCTTGCTGGAAAATCCCGCCTTCCTAAAATACCAGGTAAATATTTTGGGTATACAGGGAATTTCCCCTGTTACTCTTGCAGGTATCAGCCCTGTTCATCTGACCAGATTTATCAATTTTCATCATCCATGAATCTCAAGCGCTGGAAGATTTTTGAAACCTTGTATTGATTTCTATCATATTTCAAGGTAGAGTTTACTTGGTCCCTACAAGGGTGGGAACCATGAAGCACAACTGAGGTATTCAGAACTATTAAAAATAATTGAAAGGGGAGTACCAGGAAGTGAAGGCGAAGAAGGAGCACAGTTATCACCAAGAATGGGACGAAGGGGAAGAAAGGCTTCTTTCTCATTAGGGATTGCAAAAGCATTCAAAAGTATAACGATGGGCTCAAAAAATATACAGGCATGCTCCAGGGAGGAAGCTCTTTTTTATTTTTATTTTATAACCGTCCAGGGAGGAAGCTCTTTCTTGCATCACTCTTTGTTTTTAATTTTTTATGTTTTTTAAGGAGGAGGATGTAATGTGTGGTTTTCGAATTGCTTTGAAATGCTTTTACTTGAGCTGAGGGTCTATTGGAGACAGGCTCTCTGCCTCCAAAGGTAGGGGTAGGCCTGCGTACACACCACTACCCTCCCCAGACCCCACTTGTGGGATTACACTGGGTATGTTGTTGTTGTTGAGAATGTGATGTGCGGCTCATGGAGTGTGAGAGAATCCAAAAACTGTTCAGAATCATTATGTTTCCTGCAGCTCTTTAACTAAAAGCAATTTGATGCATTCAAATTTAGGCTATCCAATTCGCAAAGTGATTTTATGCAGGAAATGAGACAAAGACCTTGGACTTCCCCCATAGACACACCCAACAACTAGCACGACAAATTGGGAAACACAGCAATATTAACAACAGAAAAAAGAACTAAAATATAGCATCAAAAGGAACGGAATTGTTT
The DNA here is from genome assembly GCA_029582245.1 of Solanum etuberosum. Taxonomy (NCBI): domain Eukaryota; kingdom Viridiplantae; phylum Streptophyta; class Magnoliopsida; order Solanales; family Solanaceae; genus Solanum; species Solanum etuberosum. The sequence continues at coordinate 21,275 of JAJONR010009017.1, forward strand.
CCTTATGCTTTAACACACAGCTATACTTTTCCTGAGTTTACTTAGGTGGAAACAAAGAAGCGCTAATTTTAGCTTATCTGGATCCTTCTACTAGTGACTAACACTTGGGACATGAAATCAGAAGAAACTGAACAGCTTTTGATTGGACTTCATTTCTGACACCCCTTAGTTTGTTCACATCATTTGATTGATATTGGCAATGATTAAAATATTCTCTTCCTACAACATGACTCAATCAACATAAAAGATTAGGTTAAAAGCAAGTTGTTTTTATAAATCAGTTAAAAGTATGCTTCTCAGGCTGGAAGCAGTTAGTTTGGTAAAGCAAATTTATCTCGTGGATACTAGGAAGGGAGCAAAAAAAAGATTGGAAATTATTGGTATCTCTTTTCGGAAGAGAAAAGACTCCATAAATCATATATTTGGCTAGGGGCTTCTCACATATGCTCTGCTCCTTCTTGTAAAATCATTGTATAATATACATCGGAACATGCTACGTAAGAGGTGGTTTAATTCTAATTTTGAGAAGTGGTAAAGAAAATCTGGGCTGCAGATGCTCCTTATTGATATCTTCCACCTAGAAAGGATGCAACAATTAATGCATTCATGAAATGGCCATGTGGGGCACAAAGTTAAGCTCTTTCCCCCTATTTTAGCTGTGAGAATGTGCACACAAACAACTGAATATGTTACAACAACAGCAAAATAAATTAGCCTTCGCAACTTTATCTATTTTCCATGGGCATTCTGAAAAACTCCATCTTTACGTCAATTTGAACAACCAAAAGGCTAGAAACTGTGACCGCAATATCTCTGCAGGCACTTCTAGCAAAAATCTTCCTCTACGAACAGACTATACCACAATTAGCCAACCTTAATTCCCAAATTGATCATCAAATCTCTACCGAGTGAAAATCAAAACTTGCTTTCCATATATTTTTTTCATCTTAGTAACATTAACGGACGCTTACGTTATGTAAACTTCTAAAGTGTAACTGGGTACAATTTGTATATTTTGAATCTTTCTTTATCCTTTCTCCCATTACATCAAAAGAAAATTATTAGGAAATCAGAAACATCAACAAACAAAAAAAAAAAAACTCTTCCACAAATCTCATACAATAGTCTCGCTAGGTTTGATCAATTTTTCCTAGCTAAGACATATAAGTTCCAATTAATCACTCGAAAACAGGAACGCGACAAAAAAAAAATTAAAAAATCAATCCAAATTTTTCTTCCTCTACTTTTGCTCATATTTTCATAGCAATCAAACAAACAACTTCAAATCATATTACCAGAAACAAAAAAGAAGAAGGTAATTAACGAAACTCGGAAGATATTTTAATTTTTCCGATGAAAAAATGCTCACCTTGATTGATAATGAAGATATTTGCAATGTGATTTCAGAGATTCAATCAAACTACTAAGCTCAGATTTCTTCGCTTCTAAGGTATATATCTATATTCTATATATCTTGTTGGAATCTTCTTCTTCTTCTTCTTCCTCGTTGACGTATCACGTTGAAAAGGGATACTGCCCAAAATGAGCTGTTTTATTGCTTTCCTTATTTCTAAAGTCCCTGCCACAATACTTTATCATATTTGCGAAATAGCCCCTCTTACTCGTTCCGTTCCAATTTATTTGATATCTTTTAATTTGACATAAATTTTAATTATCTTAATGCTAGTTTAATCAATCTTTGCAACTTAATTAAATATATATAGATTATTTTTTTAAATAAACTTCGTATATTTAAAAACTATTTTAATTGTTGACCACAATCATCATGTTAAAATAAGAATGAACTTAGCCCAAAAGCAAAATATTTTGCTTTTGCTTATATACTTAAATTCAATATTCACACAATTTAATAAGTAATAAATGAGTGTATGTAAGGAAGTGTGAACTTCTACGTTGTGCGAATCTAAATTAGTGAATATTATACGATTATATACAAAACGCTTTCATCAATAATTTTCATTATTTATTTTTTGGAATTTTATTTTAGGAAGAGAAAATTTTATATGGCACTGGTTTTCCAACTCAAGTTTTTTTTAAGTACAATATATTTATTGTACTTAAAATTTGTGACAATTATTTGTTATGAGGATAGCTCATTATTAGTACTATATTAATAATTAGTAAGTCACCCAACAAGTGGTATGTGACAGAATTCATACAGCTCATTGTGACAGTCCCACATTATAGTCCTCAATAACAAGCCTTTTCTATAATAATAAATAATTATTCTTACTAATGAAATATGTATATTTTTATTTTTATTTTTAAATTGGGCAATGAACAAATTCCCAAAATATTCCAGTTTAAGATATAAATATAACAGTTTGTCTCCTTTTTATAGAATATATATTAATATATTCGAGTTTCAATTTTGTTTGCGTGCTCCATATGTATCACTCATCCCACTCCCAAGGTAAAAAGTCTCTTTTATACTATATTAATTTATATATAAATGAATTGCATATATTAATCAAAAATTGCTCAGAAATTTTTTGATAATAATTTTGCCAGGAGCACAAAATGCAAACTTTATAAAATGTAAGTTGGAAAAAAGTGTAAAAGGGGTGAATTCTCAGTGCCAGTGTGGTATTGGACCATTCATGGGTGTATCCTTTTTAAAAAAGCAATCACACCAATTATTGGAGGTTAAGTTTAGGGGTTAAAAGTTAAACTAAGAGAAGTATCAATTAGTTCATGAAGTTTGCCTGGTCGCTCATTTAATAAAAAATATTGTGGATCAAATATCTTTTTTCATGACTCTTTTTTTTATAACAAGGAAATCCGCATCCGTTACTTTTTGGGTGCGCACAGGGTAAAATCACAAAACCACACATGAGAGGCAACCCGCATTAGACAAACCCAATGCAACAAGATCAACCCAGAAGGAGTTTCAAACTTGAGACCTCCAGTTTGCCCGAAGGGTATTTATGACTTCATAAGTTTATTTATAGAGTCATTTGTGGTGTTAACCACTGAGCCACCCCCGAAGGATATTCATGACTTACTTCTCTAAGAATAAGTTTATTTATAGAGTCATTTGTGGTGTTGAAAGTCGAAATACTTGGTAAAAACGAGTGTTCTAGTAGTCTTGGATTCTTGACACACATTGGCAAAGGGGCAAGTATAACAACATTTTTGAGTGAATTGTACATCGTATGGCTCGCTTGGAGCAAAATTAAGCTATGTATTTGATGTGTATAAAATACAATTTGTAAACCTTGACACAATAGAGGATTTCATGATCCAAGCAACTTCTTCCATCTAGCATATCCTAGAATAACAAGGAAGAGCATTATACAACCTATTGTCAGGCATAATACAAAGGGCCAAAATAACCCCTCTGTGTGGTATAAGGTACAAGGTATATTCATGCCAAACCAACCAGCTATCAGCGTCTCCATAGCTACAGCAAATGATGCAATCGTCAGTGTCAACTGCAGCTGAATAAGTTCATTACGCTGATTGTCCAGTTGAATATTGACGTAGTCTTCAGTGTCATCAATGTACTCACGGACCTGCAAACATACAATAACAGGTAGTTGAAGAATATGGGAAAGATCACAGGCAAATTAACACAAGGATTATAGAAAGTAAGATGAAAAAGTTCAAGTTGTACTTATACTTAAGAAGAGAGTTTAGAAATTGTACATGAACTTAATTCATAGTGTTACTAATTGGTAGAAGATACTGGGTTACTTCTTTGTTCACTTGCACAGTCTTCCTTCCAAATCAAGAAAAAAATTGAGAGAGACAGGGGGAGAACAGGACATTGCATATTATCTCATCCGACTATAATAGTGGCCCAATAGGAAACCTAACAAAAGAAAAGGAGGGGGGAAATGGAGGCACTTGATTAACTGAGAGTTGTATATCTGCAGTTGGAATTAGCAAGGTATTGCACCATCAAAGTAAGAAAGAGATACAACTATTGTTTGAATTCTTTTCTTTCTTCAGTCTCGAAAGCTTTCATTAGCTTACTCTGTTACCGGAATATGCTGCAAAGTGATTGGTTATTGAGGAAGACTTAGCTTATGACCGAGAAGCAAGGAGAACCCAACATTTTTCTCATTTTTCTTTATAAAGAATGAGGCATTAAGGATACACGGCATCATTTTATATAAGGATACTCACATCAAGATTTATATCATTAAGGAATCCTAGTTGAAGTGGCAAAAACTGAGTTTCCTTAAAAGTATGAACGCCTGACTTCATTTTTCTCTTATATGTGTAACTTTGCAACTTGTATTAAAAGTAGAATCATTTCATTACAAGGTATAACCATCCTACTGTTGTGCGTTTATCATTCATTACTAGAAAGGAAAATGGAAGGATGACAACTGTCAACAGGAAAGAGGAGTGACAAGTCTGCCATTACCAACATAAGATGTCTGATTATTAGTTTTTCTTAAGAAGAATATACTTACAGATAATATCTTGTTCCGAGTGCCTTCCAACTGCATGAAATAGGCCTCGAGTAACATCTCCAGATCTTCCACATCATAGTAATTAAAATGATTGCTCACCAAGCTTCCACTTCTGCTTCTAGCTGAATTAAGTCTACGAAGATTTGGTGCAGCAGGAACAGGGCTATTTGAAACAATAGTTCCCAAAAGAGTCTCAGGTTGCTGGTTCTGAATCCATTTCCTAGTCAAGTACAACTGTGCCATGTCTTCATTGTCATCTAAAAGGTGTTCTATTTCATCTCTAACCTATCATAAGAAAATCTTTACCACTGTCAGCATAAGACAGAATAATCAGGGTACAGACACGTGTCATGGAAGAGAATACTACAATTAAGTTACTCAAAGTAAGCTCATTTGAATATTAAACCCTCCAATTTCCGAATCAAACACAAGAGAATTAAAGTTGGAAAGGCACATTGAATCTCCTCCTATCTGTACAAAACAGAAGGAAGAATACAAAGACCATATCCTGCCTAAGTGATCATGGGCAGAAATCCTCTATACGCAGACAAAGGGAAAGGAGAAACAACAAAAAAAATAGAGACTTTGTTCAGGTCTAGTGTACCATTAGAACAATCAGCATTCTCCCGAGTACACATGCCAAATCTGGTCCAGCATAAGGCAAACAAAATGCACTATAATTTAACTCATGACTTGAGAAGATTAACTTAAAGTGAACCACAAGGGCTATTGAAAATGAATATGGTTTTATTGATCAAAATGAATACGGCTTGCTCATGATGTTTAAACTATACAAAATTGTTCCAATAGTTGTTTACCCAATAAGTCATAACACAATAGTAGTAAGTCCGCATTCGAGATGATGATAACATGTCCAGAAGTTAAATAAGTTCTCTTCCTGGTCAAACAAATTTCCAAAAGCAAACCATGAACAGTCCAGAAGGGTGGGAAACAATAGCAACAGGAAAAGAAACAGATAAGAATACCTTCTGCACTCTGGCAAGCAATCGGGTAAGATTACTTTTTAAACTTCTCACTTGCTCAAGATTCTTCGTGCTAACATTCATGGCCAGTTCATCCAAAACTGGGTAAGCATCTCTCTCTAGATCCGCTACGCTAGAGTCTAAGAATGTGCAAACAACCTCCAATGCAATTTCAAGCACCTGAAACTCAAATGGTAGCTCAGCCTGCAGTCCTTCAACAGCTTCTGGAACAGGCAACCAGTGTCCAGCATTTGGAAAGTGTCCTTCATTGTCGTCTTGTTCAGCGCTAGTACCATTAACTTTTGAAAGACTTTTATGAGGAAGTTGTTGCCTCAGTTGATCCACAAATGGAAGAACCTCTTGACGTAGAGGATCAAGCAACAAAACCTCTTCAGCTGTAATTATGGCTCGTATAAACTCCAAATTGACAACCATGGCCTTCTCCCTTGCTGAAGATTAACAGAAAGAAGTTTTTCAGTTCCTTGAAACACAACATCACATTTCTTTCTTTTAAGTATTCTACTAGGCACAAGAAAATGGTAGGAGATGCACATGTATTATAAAAAAACCTTCCAACAGCTAAGCTAAACGTAATGGTTAAGCCTCCAACAGTTGAGATAACGATATAGGAAGGTTCAGGTAGGATTCCAAAAATTAGAGGTTCAAACTAAAGAGGAATGACAAATGTATAAATCAGTTCCATTATTTGAGTTCTTAGCAAGAGGCTAGAGCATCAGGAATTCAGGATAGAGGAGCACCCACATGTTACATATTACTCCTTCCATCCCAATTTATAATCCTAGTTTGACTTGTCATGCAGAAAAAAAGAATCAAAATCAGTTTCAAAAAGGATATTCCCAGAAACCAAAAAGAACCACAATCAAATGAATTCAAACTGCATAGGCACTCATTACAATCAAGATGTAGTACATCAGTAATCTTCTTCCCCTGAATGAGGGAATAAGAGTGAGGAAAAAGATTAAACCAAAGACAATCCGTAATACAACTTTCAACATGAATATTTAGCAGACACCAGAAAGAACCTCGATCGTAGTGAGTTCATTGCGCACTGCAAGTTTTACACATTAGTAAACACAGAGCTAATCAGCAATTAACAGGTTCTCTGAATGGCTAAATTTACAACTATTTTTTGGCTGGTGTTGAATTTGCAATTTATGGGTACAGTTCGTTCTAACATACTCAGGATATATGAATCAATAAGAGCTGCTCATACAAGTTTCAGTTTAGATATTGAACAAGAGTCACAAAATATATAGCAAAACCCTCTAAGGACTGGCAGTTGAATAGATTTTAAACAGGTTAACGAAACCAACAAAAAGTCTACCTAAGTTTGGGATAGTAAAATTGTTAACCTAAATATGATTGTTAAAACCAGTATTGCATCCTCAACTTTTTTCTTCTAAGAGGACATACAAGAATTGGAATCCACCTACATGCCAAAAACTGAACCTGCAAACTATCTCAAACCCAGTCATCTAACCACCATAAGCACTTCCAATTTTACATAGGATGGAGGAGGGCTAAAAACGAGGATCTCCCTCATTTTAGTAAAGAAGCCTCAGAGTCCAACAAAATATTCAACCATGTCATTGAGAAGATTAATTTTCCATGAGGATCCAGATATAAGGAATTTATAGTGTGTGATAAGGGATGTTAGTTCATTGATGAATTCAAATGAATAGGCTAATCTCCCCTTAAGGAACACTACACATTGCCGTAATTATTAATGGTGACTGTCAGTGAAAGCAAGATGAACAAAGTGTTTCTAAAAACAAAAGTGATGGGTCAAATAGCACAACACTAAAGAAGGTGCTTCATGAACATGAATTAAAGACAGCTAAACAATTTAGATTAACATAGGTGCTTCATGAACATGAATTAAAGATGCAAAGAAGATACCAAAAAGCAGCTTGTTTCTCTAACACACAACACTATGGTCTAAACAAAGCAGGATTGTTTAGACATCCATTTAACTTCCCGTTTATTAGACTAAGCAAACAGTCAGTAGTATATGTAGAGAGATACCCCTATCTACCCCTATCTATCTCATCTTAAAAGACAATTTCTTCCTATAGATGAATTATTGAGTATTGGTCCTAAATGAATCCAAATACAACCAAGGACTCATACAACCCCAAGTGTTTGGGGCTGACGCATAGTAGTTTTAGTAGTAATAGAAAAGCAAGTAGAATGGTCATGGATTTAGAAGGGACTCTAGCCTTGAATAAAGGCTAAAAAGCACAGCACCCAAAACCCAATGATCACCAAGACCACAGCTTTACACTCCAATTCTTCGATTGCATGCTTAAATAAGTCTAAATTAACCAATATGGATATCGAAGATTCATTCAAATATCATGATAGCCAAGGAATGGAGTTCACAATATATTTACTAATCAAAAGAATGACCCAACTTAATTCTGGATTAACACATAATTCCGTTATTGTTATCATTATCAACACATGAAATGATAATTGATACATAGAGATAGAAGGGGGTTAAAATTACCAAGAATGCTGGAGGAGTGAGAGAATATGGGGCCAAGAATCCTCAAGTCCCGAGTAGGAATACCAGCACGCTTGATTATAGTGTTCTTATCCCACTCATTCAACTCTGATTGACCCCACCTATCAAATCTCATCCAAAGCCTCGCCCCACCAACCTTCTTCTTAGACGCTTTAACGGTCCCCACCGGCATCGAAATTGAATTCTGAGGTTCCCCATTGTCCACTGGCGGTGTCGGCAACGGCGGCATCCCTTTCTTCCTCCGGCGAATCGAGAATTGATTCTTCCCCATCTTACCCAGTTCAATAATAAACCCCTTAAAGCTCTTGCACTCACTCTTAGCCCCTTTTAGATTCTTGATTCTTCCGTAGCTACACAAAACAAAAGGTATATATAATGATAAACAATTATGGGGTTGGGCGATTTAGGCCATGTCCAATTGATTCTTATTCTTAACGAATGAAGGGAACAGATTCTTCTTCCGCTGCTTCGCCTTCTTCGTCTTCTTCAAGATCTTCCATATACTGAAAGCCTTTTTTGGGGAAAAAAACGAAAAAGGGAGAGTGAGAATTTCAGGCGTGAAGCTTCTTGTTATTGAGGGTTACATAAGAACACAACTGGTATGGTTCATAATTTGCCTCTATTTTATTTTGTTCCTTCATATTATTATTTTATTTATAATATATGTCCCCACATTTAGAAAAGGTGTTGAGCTTTCTATAATTGTTTAGTTCACTTACCTTATTTACTACAAATAATTTCTTGTATTTTTTTTCAAAAAAAAAATAAAAAAATTGTCTTTAATAATGAAAACAAAATTGTGTAATTATTGTGGATACTAAGAATCGAATAATCATTACAAATTGACAATAGCAACATTAAGCGAACATAATATGAAAATAGTGGACTAATGAATGGAGCAAATAATAAAGAAAGAATAAAGTTTTTATGTAGAATTTGTTGTCAAATTTTTTGCAAACATAAAATTGTTGAGTAAGTTATAAGCTAACGAAAATACAATATAAGTTTTATCATAATATTTTTAGACAAGAATTTGATGTCCTTATAAAATTGGAATGTCTTTTTGTATAGGAATATGTATAGCAACTACTATTAGTAATAGTACGAAAAATGATTTATTAAATATCGATAATACTTATTGATCACGTGAATTGTGAAATTTTGTTAGACCGACAAAATTCAATACACAGCCAAAGTTTTTATTTTGTTAGGAAATTTTGTTGAACTCAATTATTTTGAAGTTTTTTCAAAAAATATTCCTTAAATCAAAGAATGGTAAGAAAAAAAATAACGACCACAGTGGGAGTCGAACCCACGACCTTCTGATCCGAAGTCAGACGCGCTAATCCACTGCGCTATGCGGTCTTTGTGTGACTACTTTTTGACTATTTTAATAATGATTATTTATTTGTTCTTTCCTCATATTGGTTTTATTTCTTTAAGAATTTTTTAGCAGTATGTCTTCAGATCTCATCTGAACAATGAACTGAGTAATTTTAGTTAAATATTTTGTTTTGATTCCAGAACAAATTTTTTTTCCATATATACAACTTTTGTTTCAACTTTAATGCCTTACTCCCCTAATAGTTGATAGGAATTCAAGAACTTTGATGATCAAATTGCATTTATCATAGAGTTTATTGTTATTTCAGGTCAGTAATGTTATTGTACTTATCATTAAAGAAGACTATATTCTTCCTCCATTTCATAACTTCAAGAATGCATACAAATAGTTCAAGAAAATAAATGGTAGTAGTACTATATTAATTTCAGTTACTTGATGAATAATTTGAGTAGTGTTTCATAAAATTGTCAAAAATGTACTAATACAAAAGAATGAGTAAATCCTATGTAAAACAACATTTTTCCAATCTAAACAGCTTTCTCCATCATAGAGGAGATGGAGCCTTATACATCTCTAATCATCAGCCTGGCAGAGAAACATATAATGGACTATCCATGTTCCTTGGATATTGCTTCAGCAGTAGTTGGAACTTCAGATGCACAATATATATATATATATATATATATATGCATTTCCAGTTGTGCTACTATATGAGTTGTTACGTGGTAAGCGCGTCGGGGAGATTGGTTGGTGCCCCAAGAATCTTACCTCCAACATCAGGGAAACACTCAAATCCAGGCAGTGCTGTGACTTCTCCATTTTTACTTACATGAACTGGATATTGCATCAAATGCCCTTTCATTGGCTTATATTCATCTGCTACAAATGCTTGCCAGTTGCGTCTTGCTATCTTGTTAACACGTCTAACACATTCGATAGTCTGTGGATCCATGAAGCCATCTTCAACTCTACCAAGATGTTCAGCCCACAGAGACATCCTATAACCATAGACCTGAATGCAACAAAAAAGAAAACTCATTTTCAATATGGATTATAAGGTTATATATCCGCGAACCCCTTAATATGTTCATGCTAAACTCAAATAACAACTCAATTGCTTTCAAAATGACTCACACTGTGACAGTGATTTTACTAATATTTAACATGTTACTGGTTCGAAAAGTTTCAACTACTTTATGAGCTACAGAGTAGTTAGGAGTTTTTTCACAGTGAATGATCACAGTTCAATGCGATGATTCTTCACTTATTGCCTTCATAGAGGAGGATAAAAGGTAAGAAATAAATCTAATTCATACCTGGCCATGTGGATGAGCCTCCTTTTTGGCCCATGTGTAATGTGGTTGATAAGCTCCCATAGCAATTTCAGTATCCCTTGAACCACTCAAAGATCTTTGGTTGATATTTGCAGAACCCAGCAATACATATTCATCATCTACTATCATTCCTTTGGAGTGTACATAAATCATAAATCTGCGGAACTTTTGAGCTAGTTCCTGCATAGGTTGTAGAGAAGAAAAGAGAATTATTTGCGGAAAGTGCAAAAAAGAGGGGCAACACAGCTCACTTTAGGCCATAACAGGTCTTCAAAATAACTCTTTCTTCACAATTATTGCATTCACTCATTTTGGAGGACAACACAATAGTCTTAACATGTGAAGCAAAGGCTGATTGAACAAAACACATGTTTGTTGGCACATCGTATCACAACCATATTAAAGATGGCCTCAATCAAGCTCATGCCCCCACACCATTCACTCTAGTGTTGGGAATTTCACACAAAATTCAATGTTTTTTTTTTGCTGTGACGAATCTAATGTTATCCAAAATTAGCCTCCTGTTTCATTCTTCTTCATTCCATTGTTTTGTTGCTTCTTTTACTTCAGTAGAAAATAAAGAAAACTAGCAATTTCACCATTCACTCTAGTGTTGGGAATTTCACACAAAATTCAATGTTTTTTTTTTGCTGTGACGAATCTAATGTTATCCAAAATTAGCCTCCTGTTTCATTCTTCTTCATTCCATTGTTTTGTTGCTTCTTTTACTTCAGTAGAAAATAAAGAAAACTAGCAATTTCACCATTCACTCTAGTGTTGGGAATTTCACACAAAATTCAATGTTTTTTTTTTGCTGTGACGAATCTAATGTTATCCAAAATTAGCCTCCTGTTTCATTCTTCTTCATTCCATTGTTTTGTTGCTTCTTTTACTTCAGTAGAAAATAAAGAAAACTAGCAATTTCACCATTCACTCTAGTGTTGGGAATTTCACACAAAATTCAATGTTTTTTTTTTGCTGTGACGAATCTAATGTTATCCAAAATTAGCCTCCTGTTTCATTCTTCTTCATTCCATTGTTTTGTTGCTTCTTTTACTTCAGTAGAAAATAAAGAAAACTAGCAATTTC
>JAJONR010009018.1:0-19776 GCA_029582245.1 Solanum etuberosum
TTAAACACCCAAGATATTAGACACTTAAGAACTATGATAAACGATATAAATGAAATAATCCGCAAAATTACCACAGAACAAGAACTTTACCAAAAGACTTTTAATCAAACATGATAAAAATTACAAGAAAGCTAATCGAAGCTATATTCGACCCTAGATTTAAGAAGTTGTCACGACCCAAAAATGCGCGTGATGTAACTCGTCTTATCCCACCAAGACAAGTCAGCCTAAAACACAACAAATACGATAAATGCGGAAGTCAAGCGAGAATAAAAGTCTAATACTTTAATATAATATGGAAATTCATAATCGACTTAAATATGCCCCAAAAATCTAGTTCTCACGTGTACAAGCCTATAATGTGTTATAAAAACTGAAATAAAATATAAATCTCAATTGACAATGTTTCTAGAATAGAACAAGATCATAACTAAGGAGAAAGAAGGTCTGCTAAGATGACAAATAGCTACCTCACAAACCTCCACAAGAAGCCTTAGACAACAAAAGAAGAGAAAGTATCACGAAGACCCAGGCTAGTAACCTTCAAAAAAAATGTAGAAGCAAGGGGTGAGTACCAAACCACAGGGTACTCAGCAAGTAAACTTCTAAACACAAACTAAGGGAATAGATTACGGGTACTCCTTACACCCAATCTGAACCTCCACAACTACAACATACATAAAACCAGCCCAACCTAACAGTTCACAGTTTACATAGCACACAGCTCAACAACAACACTCTAACAATTACATATCCTCAACAACAAACTCAATATTCAACAATCACAACTTCCACAGAAAGGCACTCACAAGATCAGCAACACACAAGATCAAGTTCATCAATGATAAAGATGTGCAATGCAATGAAATGCAATATCAAGTATAGTGATGCATGTCTGACCTAACGATAGACACCCGCTGTCTCTCAGTCCGGGACCCATGGGGGACATATCTGTCCATGCATCCGTCGCGGCGTGCGACACGACCCTTGATAATAAAATCCATCGCGGCGTGCGAATCGTCCCTCGATAATAGTATATGTCGCGGCGTGTGACACGTTTATCGATAATAGTATTCATCGCGGTGTGCGACACGTCCCTCATATACCACAAGGAAATACATGATTCTATACACTTAACAAGGGTTTAGAAATCCACTTGCCTCATATAGTCAAACAATCACTCCAGGACTTAAGCCTTCCCTTTTCGTTAGACTTCCAAATCAATACAATCTATTTGAATAAATAATCAAAATAAGATTTCAAAACAAACAACACTCATATTACTATATATCCAGCCTAAACTCATAAAAACTCACTCAAATCTATAATTAGGGTCTTAAATTTTGATGTCAATTAACATGTCAACTCTCATATTTTCTAAATTTCAAGCCTAGGGTTAAGTTACAATTTCTCCAATATCATAAGTATAATGATATTCATATAATACAATGACCCCAATACTCAATGGTTGCAAGAATATCAAGAGAAAGAAAAAGAAAAAATTAATAAACAAAAAAACTAATCTTTACAGCAACCAACCGTTGACTTATTTCCATAAAATATTATATTTTATAATGATGAGTCAATCATTACTGTATGATTAGTTTCTCCAAATTAACCACTAAGTCATTCCCCCTAAAAGACCTTATCACATATTAGCATCAAGAATTCCAAAAAAAATGATTTCTATATTAATTCTCCAAGTCAAAACGTACCCTATTAATCATTAACCAAATAAAATTTCTAACCATCCAAAATATTAAAATAATAATAATAATAATAAAGCGAACATATATTTACTATTATTATCTATGCATGTAAAGATCAAAAAGGGTGTCTATTTGCTTCTTACCGGTAGCTTGATATAGCTCCTCTCGTTCATCCGCACAGGTTTGTTTTCTGCCTTCTTTTCTTTTCTTTTCTAAATAATATAATTATATACTAAAAGTTACAAACCCTAGTAATTTAATTTAACAAATATAGGTCAAGTGGTATAAGATATTAAATAAATTATGGGTTTAGCCCCTTAATTACAAACTAAATTAATTATCAAAAAATTATCCATCAATTAATTAACTGTAGTTATCAAATAGTTCAAAATTCCCAAATCAACTTCACCGACTGATCATAAATGACTCGGAGCAATTATCGGAAGGAGTAAAATGGTAATTTTTACGAAAAATTTCAAAAATGATATTTTGGGTCATTACTTAAGTACTCCTCCGTTTTCAATTTATTTGTTGAACTTTAATTTTTATTCAGTTTATTATAGAATGTTCTTTCTTCTTGGGGGTGGGGGTGCATCTTTAAGACCACACAGTTAAAAAACATTCTTATATATTCTACATATCCTTAAATTAAAAGTCTTCTTTATTTTTTGAAATTTCATATCAAATTAAAATTAGACAAATCTATATCTATCAATTTTATTTATACTATCATAAAAGAATGAACTACCTAACTTAAATGTTAAATTATTATAATATTCCAACTTAAAACACCAAATTTAGTATATCTTCTATATTTTATATTGTATTATATTTCTCTATTTATATTATGTTAAAAGTAGACACCTTTTCACATTGAAGGGTTGTAACATTTCCAAAAGTTATAACTTTTCCGATGAGTTGCCACCTTTTTTAAGGGTTGTGAGTTTTCTATATGGTTGCAACTTTTCTGAAGAGCTGTAACTTTTCCAAAGGATTGTGATTTTTGCAAAGAGTTATGACTTTTCCGATGAGTTGTGATCTTTTTGAAGTGTTGTGACTTTTCTAAAGGGTTGTGACTTTTTTGATAAGGCACAATAAGAATTTTTTTCATACACTACCCTTTGTTGGCTATAAAAAGAAGGGTTTCCTCAAAATTTTAAATTACAATTTTTTCAGTTTTTTTCTTCTTCTTAAAACAATCAATTTAGTATAACTTCTATATTTTATGTTATATTATATTTATTTATATTATATAATATAATATTAAAAGTAGACATCATTTCACATTGAATGATTACGACTTTTACAAAGAGTTGTGACTTTTTTGATGAGTTTTGACTTTTCCGAAAGGTTGTGACTTTTGAGAAACAATATGTACATACTCATACTAGCCTTTGTTAACTATAAATATAGGGATTTCCTCACATTTTTAAACTACGATTTTTATATTTTCTATTCTTCTATTCTTAAAATTTAAAGTTAGATTTACAAACGTTGACAATCTCAAAGTTCAGTGAAATTTAAACACTCGTTAACATGAATGTTAAACTAATATAATACTCCAACTAAAAATATCTAATTTAGTATATCTTCTATATTTTATATCAATATTTATTTATGTTATACTATATTAAAAGTAATAACTCCAAGTTTCAAACAATCCAATAATAAATAAGTAATTCACTATGGGGGAGGGAGGAGAAGGTATATTTGAGAGGTGTAACTAAATTTTTTTAAGAGTGACTAACTTTCAATGATAATCATAAGAAAACTTACGTTCACTATTCATAGGAATTTATACTTTATCATTTATTTTATAATTTTTACTTAATTTTTTTATTTACTAATATTTGCATTATTTTCAAAAATAGTGTAGTACGTGGTTTGATATTCACGTGCAACACACATGCGTTAAAACTAGTATATATGTCACGCCCCGAGTCTACACTGTGGACGTGGCCGACACTCGAGAAGCATTGTTGGCCCCAAGCGAACACTTGGCCTGACTCAACTCTCAGCGGAAGACTTACTGAACAACAAATAAACCTCAATGAAAATATTTAACTCAATATCTCAAATAGATAAACTTAGAATAGTTTAAAGAAATACTCAAACTGGCCCCAAGGGCAACTCAAGTCTAGAAAATTAACAACTTAAATGAAAAAGACTAATGAACTACTACATTCTATATATCTATGAAGCCTCTAATACTATGAGGGATGTCGGGACAAGACCCCTGATCATCCTAACAAACTTAAATAGATGAAGATAAATGAGGGATCCTTCGGAAGCAAGAAGGCTCACCAAAGCAACTCTGGAACTCGACTGGATCAAGGAAATACTGGTTGATGATCCTGGTTACCTATATCTGCATCATGAAATATGCAGGCCAAATGACTTGATTACATGGAATGTACGAGCATGTAAGGGGAATACTGAACATAGCATAAACGCTTGAACTTGGAAAGAAGGAAACATACTCACCTCAACTCTACTCAACTCAAACTCAACTCAATGCAGTATAAAACAACCATAAAGATTCAGTTTATATAAAGCATTTAAAATAGTAGATAAAAACTCAATGTATTTTAAAATACAATAATAACTCAGTTTGTATGTAAAGATACAAAATAACTCTTTTTGGGAGATTCTCTAACCGACAACCATCAATATGAGCTATGTGATGATACAACGTCTCCCCCACGCTGCAAGAATTGTCCTATACCTTTACGGGGTATAGAACTCCTCAACTAAGTGAATCCACAAAGAAATGCTTAAAAATCAATAACAAATAATCTAAAAAGTATGATCCTTTCTACCCACATTGGCTACATAATTTATGAGGACTTTGAGTTATCTGAACCCGACCCCATATCGGTACTCAATAATACTCTCAAAATATAACTTAGCTCATATGTTTAAAAACATTTCCTCATCCTTAACTTTGAGATTATTACTAAAAAGATTTCTCTTAAATGAGATAGTACTCAAAACCCCTCATGAACTCTTTTGGAAATCGGTGTTTCTCCTCATTTAAATGTAAAAACATTTACTCTTGGGAATACTTAGTTCCCATATATTCATTTTGAAAAATGAAACTCAACTCTCCTCATTCTCAAACTAAAGTACTAAAGTCTTCACACAAGTTTAAAACGATTGTAAAAGACTTCTCAAAATGACTCGAAAGAACTCCCTTGAACTTTACTCCTAACTCTATCTTGAATTTGAAATGTGAATCCTAGAATTATACTTTGGAATGTAGGACCTCTCAATGGTTTAGGAAGGTTAAGATAATTGAACATAAGAATGAGCGAAGACCCCAATTAAAAAACACTGGCGCGATGCGGAGATGGAATAAAATTTTTGGTCACGAAATAATTTTTGAGGCAGAGGACTCGGTATCCTCTCCGCGACGTGGAGAGGGGGGTACTTATGTGGGGACTGAAATTCTAAGCGCCTCCGTGACGCCGACTTGGGCACAATTATTTACCCGATATTTTCTTCTCCTCCCCAATCTCTATTCAACTCATACCCACTACAAATCTAAGGTCAAAATACACGAATTCTCATAACTCAGAACATTTTTATCGAAAACTCACACAAGATATCCTCTCATTCGCAGCTCTCACATCAAGAAATTAACAAGAACTTCATTATCAAAGAACGAAGCATCAAAACCTCAAAAACTCAAAGCATTCAAACTCAAGAACGAAATTACGAATAAAAAAATCACATGATTGGCGTGTGGGTGAACGAATCCAACACTATGAAAGCTTACATACCTCGATTTGGCGAAATAATTCCTTGATTCGCAAGAAAATATTGGTCGTTCTTCCTTTTCTCCTCTTTTCTCTTCTTGAACTCTTCTAAAACCCTAAGCATAATTTAGGATTTGTAAAACTGATCCAAATTAGATTTGACCCCAAATAATACTAAAAATACGTTTAAAGCTAATGGGGTAAGGAAAAGACAAAAATACCCCTCACTAATTTAGGTAACTTTCCTTAACTAGACAGGCTAACTTCATACATGCATATATCCCTCATCCAAACTCGAAACTTAGCAAACTTGATGACGTTGGAAAGAGGATTCAAAGACCTTTCATTTGATATCTCATAGACCACCTAACTCATTTTGTGCTGAAACTTATGGTCATTTGAAGTTGACCCAAAACTCACAACTTAAGCTTAACTTGAACAAATCTCAAATTAACTATTTCCAAATTAGTTCTTTCTAAATTTAACTCTTTCTAAGGAGGGATGTTACAATATATCCCTCTTGGGAATATTCGTCCTCGAATGAGATTATTCTAAGTAGACTAAGGGTGGCAACATCTAACACCCATCTCAAACACCCAATATGCAATTTAACACAACATTTCAAGTTAAAGAGTACCAAGAAAAGAATTAGTACCTTGATTTGGAATTTTTCCGGTTTCAAAGAGATGTGATTATATCTTCTTCATATCCTCCTCAGCCTCCCAAGTAGCTTCCTCAACAAACTGGTTCCTCCATAAAACCTTGACTGATGCAACCTTCTTGGTTCTCAACTTGCGAACCTAACGATCTAGAATCTTAACGGGTACCTCCTCATCAGGTTTTCCTTAATACAAATATTTTCAATAGGTATAATAAGCGAAGGATCGCCTATACACTTCGTCAACATTGAAATGTGGAATACACAGATGGACTGCTGCTAACTCTAGCGGTAGCTCCAACTCATAGTCTACATTGCCAATCCTCTTGGATATCCTGTAAGGACCAATATATCAGGGACAAAGCTTCCCCTTCTTGCCAAACCTTATAACACCCTTCATGGGTGAAACCTTCAAATAAATTCAATTGTCCACCTCAAACTCTAAGTCTCTTATCCTAACATCAGTATAGGATTTGTGACGACGCTACGCTGTTTTCAATATTTCTTGAATAGTTATCACATTCTCCTTAGCTTGATGAACCAAGTCTGGTCCTATCAACCCAACCTCACCTGCCTCAAACCATCCAATTGGAGATCTACATCTTCTCCCAAAAAGAGCCTCATAGGGAGCCATTTGGATGCTACAATGATAACTGTTGTTGTAAGCAAACTCAATGAGAGGTAAGCGATCATCTCAACTACCTTTTAAATTTATCACACACGCCCTCAACATATTCTCTATAGTCTAAATTGTGCGCTCTGCTTGACCATCAGTGTGAGGATGGAAAGCAGTACTCAGATTTACCTTTGAACCCAAACCTTTGTTGAAAGACTTCCAAAATTATGCGGTGAATTATGCACCTCTATCTGAGATAATGGACACCTGAACTCCATGAACTCTGACTATCTCTTGAATATATAATTTGGCATAATCCTCTGCTGAAAAGGTAGTCTTTACTGTAAGAAATGGGCTGATTTAGTCATCCGATCTACAATCACCCAAATCAAATCATGCTGCCTGCGAGACCGCGGTAAACCAGTAATAAAATCCATATTGATCATCTCCCACTTCCATTCCGGAAGTTCTATGTTTTGAGCCATACCACCGGGCCTCAGGTGCTCTACCTTGACTTGTTGGAAATCGGGCACTTAGCAACGAACTCTGCAATACACCTCTTCATACTACTCCACCAATAAACTTCTCTAAGTCATGGTACATGTTCATGGAACCCAGATGAATAGAATATCTAGAGCTATGAGCTTCCTTCATGATCCTCTCTTGGAGTTCATCCACCTTTGGTAAACACAATCTACCTTGATACCTTAACACTCCATCTCCCCCTTGTTCAAAAGTCATCACTTTCTGCTTATGAACATTTGCCTTTAATTCAAGCAAAATAGGGTCTTGGTATTGTTTCTCTTTAACTTCAGACACTTATGATGATTCAACTCCATTCATCACCACCACTCCTTCTTCATTGGAATCCATTAACCGGACTCCCAATCGTGCAAGTCTGCGCACATCTTTGGGTAATTGTTTCTTGCCTTCCTCAACATGGGCGGTACTACTACCGATAGACAATCTGCTCAAAGAATTAGCAACAACATTACCCTTATCGGGGTTATAGAGAATACTAATGTCATAATCCTTGAGTAACTCCAACTGACTCCTGTGTCTAAGATTAAGCTCCTTATGACCGAATACATACTAAAGACTCTTGTTATCGGCGAACACATCAACATGAACACCATAGAGATAGTGACGCCATCAAAGCGAACACTACAACAACCAACTGTAGATCATGGGTTGGGTAATTCATCTCGTGAATCTTAAGCAGTCTTAAGGCATAAGCTATAACCTTGCCATTATGCATTAACACACAACCCAGTCCAACTCTGGACACATCACAATACACAACAAAACCTTGCGTACCCTCTGGTAAGGTCAACACTCGGGAAATAGTCAAAATAGTCTTCAATTCTTGAAAGCTTTTTTCAGAAGCTTTGAACCATTGAAACTTAATTGTTTTATGAGTCAACTTAGTCAACGGGGATGAAATAGATGAAAACCCCTAAAAAAACCTCCTATAATAGCAAGTCAATCCTAAGAAACTCCTAATATCAATTGGATATGTGGGTCTAGGCCAGTTCTGCACTGCCTCAATCTTCTGATTGTCAACTCGAATCCCATAACCAGAAACAATATGGCCTAAGAATGCCATTGACTCAAGCCAAAATTCACATTTAGAGAATTTAGCATACAACTCTCTATCTCTGAGAGTTTGAAGAACTACTCTGAGATGACTAGCATGATCCTCTTCATTCCATGAATAAATCAGAATGTCATAGATGAATACGATAACAAACATATCATGATAGATCTTAAACACTCTGTTCATAAGGTCCATGAACGCCGTAGGAGAATTAGTCAAACCAAATGACATGATTAGAAACTCATAATGACCATAACGGATCCTTAAAGCTGTCTTTGGAATATCACTTTCTCTTACTCTCAACTGATGATAGCCGGATCTGAGGTCTATCTTAGAAAAATAGGTGGCACCCTGAAGCTGATCGAAAAGATCATCAATCCTCGAAAGTAGATACTTATTCTTGATAGTAACCTTATTCAACTGACGGTAATCGATACACATTCTAAGTGAACCATATTTCTTCATCACAAATAAGACCGGAGAGCCCCAAGGTGAGACACTTGGTCGAATGAAACCTTTCTCAAGAAGGTCTTTTTACTCTTTCAACTCAGCTGAGCCATTCTATAAGGCAGAATAGAGATAGGACGAGTATCAGGAAGAATATCTATGCCGAAGTCTATTTCTCTCTCAGGAGGGACTCTGGGAAGATCATCTGGAAACTCACTTACAACTGGAACTGACTGAATAGGTGGTATCTCAATACTAGAGTCATTAACTCGGACTAAGTGATAGATGCACCCCTTGGAAACCAACTTTCACGCCTTGAGGTACGAAAT
The DNA here is from genome assembly GCA_029582245.1 of Solanum etuberosum. Classification (NCBI taxonomy): domain Eukaryota; kingdom Viridiplantae; phylum Streptophyta; class Magnoliopsida; order Solanales; family Solanaceae; genus Solanum; species Solanum etuberosum. Next base: position 9,115 of record JAJONR010009018.1, read on the forward strand.
AAAACGACCCTTCGGCACAGCTGAATTACTCCTCCACTCAATAACTGGCTCATTAGGAAACTGGAACTTAACTACTCGATTCCTACAATCAACTGAGGCCTAAAAAACATGAAGCCAGTCCATACCTAGAATAACATCAAAATCTACCATGTCTAGTCAACTAAGTTAGACATGGAACCTTGTGGTTGACATAAATGGTACAATCACGATAAACTCTCTCAGCTAGAATAGACTCACTAACAGGTGTAGAAACAACAAAGGGATCAAGAAGTTTCTTAGGAAGGATATTCATAGCAACATAAGGAGTCACAAAAGATAGACTCGCACCTGGATCTAGCAATGCATAAACATCAAAAGTAATGACTTTGATCATACCAGTGACAACATCAGGTGAATTCTCTTGCTCTTGATGACTGGTGATAGCATACAGATGGTTTTCCCCTCCGCCTGTCCCTGAAGTAGCTCCTATAGGTGCAGCTCTGTCTAGTGGAGCCATTGAAGAAGATTGGGCTCTATTTCCCCCATTACCACCTCCCTACCTGTGCTTTGGGTACTCTCTCATGAAGTGACCATTTTGACAACACTTGAAGAAACCAGTGAAGCCATCACAAAACGCTCCTGGGTGGTTCCTACCACACTTAGCACATGCAAGGGTCCCATTACCTCCTTGTGCCACACTACCTTGAGACTGTGTAGGTCTAGCTCTGAAGTTCTGTGAATTCTGATTCCTGAACTCACCTTTGTTCCGTGGTACAGGTGCACTAGCAGATGATGGAGCAAGTCAATTTTTGTCACGAACCAGGGGTACCCCATATGTAACATGTCGTATAAGACCCCAAGGGACCCCATACAAGCCACTTATCATTGATAACATAAGAAATAAAAAAATAGAAGAAAAGCAACATTTCATGTCCAATAGTTTTAAAAAGAAAAACAGAAGTCTAAAACACTTGTCTCAATAGCCATTTAATACAATAGAATGAAACTGGGCCTAGCCCATACATCATGTCTAAAACTGAAATACAATAAGGAAATTAGAAAAATGAAAATTCGTCATTGAAGCATGAGGACTCACCAAAGCTCGGGAATCTCGAAATCAAACACTAGCGACGAAACTGAGAAACCTGACTGTCGGACCCTACATTTGGGGAAATGTAGGCAAGAGTATGCATTAGTACAAAAAAATGTACCAAGTATGATATCCATGCATAAAACATTTAAATCATGCTAAAAAAGAATATTTCATGACATGCATTTGACAAAGCTAAAACATGATATAAAAGGGTGAGAAACATAAATTATAAAACATGGTCAATGCAAGCTAACATCATTTAAAACCTTTGAACACATATGAGATAATTCTTGAAGTAACCTTAGTTTATTATTAATGTGGGAAGTAGCCTAAACCGAAAAAGAGACCATGTGAGCTATACCATGATCCCCCGGTGTCTCCCACACCGAAAAGGGTTGTCCTACTTTTCAAGGTAAGGACCATGAACTTCTAGAATAGGTGAATCCACTAGCTAATGTCTATCTAGAAAATCATCCTATGGGGGCACATAGGTAAGGGATAAGGAGATTGCTTCTAGAAACCTGGCCTCTACTAACGGGAGAGCTTTCATCTCAATATCCTCTCGTTGCTAAGCATAAATCTCACAGAATAGTCATTTCTTACTTGTTCTTAGTATCCATGGAAGGGCATGTCATCTTGCCAATCCAAGCTAAGTCATAATCCATGGAAAGGCATCATACAATAACCAATCCAAGCTAAGTCATTAGGATAGCTCATAATCTTTGATTCAATTAGGTGAGAAGACCTTTCAACCCTAGAATCCTTACTATGTGAGAAAACCTTACACATCATGCTTTCATTTGTATATGAGAGCAATCATTTCAACAACACAACAACAACATCATCAAGGATACTTTACTCTCAAAACATCCTTAATACATTTGCATAGATTTCATAAGAACATACATACTCCATAATTTACCTTTCAAGGTTCGAAACCCACTTTCAATCATCAACACTTAAAAAACATGGGTTAGATATGGATTTCATCATAAATTCATGTAACTCTATGAATACATGCTTTATTTCTTAAAACTCCTCCTTTATAATCAAAATCACACACCATATGATTCATAACTTGAAAACATGGGGGATTACATGAGTTCATATGGGAAATCATCATAAATCATAGTATTTTATCAATTCATGAATGAGAGATCATAATTCATTCATTTAAATCAATAATTAAGAGAAACCATGACAATTGAAGAAAACCCTAACTCAATTGGGTATTTCCAACTTTGAAAATAGAGGAATTTGGGAACTCCATGAATGGAAGGAATCCATGGATGAAAACTATCATACCTGAAAGACAAATGCTTATCTTCAATAGAGGAATTAAGACTTGAATGGAAACCTTAGGTTGAATCCTCTTCTTCTTCAAGTTTCTAGAGAGCAAAATATTTTGGAGGGGAGAATTGATCTTCTTTTGTGATTTTGGAAGAATGACTTGAATGGGTTGAATTTAGGGGTTAAAATAATTATATAGGGGTCTTAGACATAAGCAGAATGACGTAGTATTGAGATAAAATAATTAGGAAACAACCCAATTATCCCTGAACTTAATTGCCAGCCTTCCACCAACGGCCATGACCGACGGACCGTGGTCAGGACGACGGGCCATCGTGCATGACCATTGTTCGTGGTCAGAACCTGGTTTTTGGGCCAGTGAACCACGGACCGTGGTCTGTCCGATGGTCTGTTGGTGAGGCCATGGTCCTGAGCCTCTGAAGAGTTTAAGATTACAAGTCAACGGATCATACCCACAGTCCGTGGTCCTACCCACGGGCCATGGTTGGCCTCCATGGCTGGCACCTGCAACTTCCTGAATTTTGCCTTATTTCCCTTTTTCGAATCCGGGGTGTTACAATATCTCCTCTTTGGGATCATTCATCCTTGAATGAGATTCAAGCTAGTACGAAAAGAGTAGGAGAGGAACCAACAACCCAACCTACAATGCATTACACATAACTAAGGAGGAACTATCGACTCCAAGCTAAGACGTTATCAAAACATTATAAGAGGGGTGAAACTAACTCTAACAGCCCATCATGCATGCAATTCACAAATCCGAGGAGGAAACATCAACCCCAAGCTAACATCCAAGGAGGAAACATCAACTCCAAGCTAACAACATACTCAAATGCATATATCCGAGGAGGAAACATCAACTACAAGCTAAAGTCATGCTCATAACATCATATCAAGTAGTCTACATGCAATTCATACTCATATGCACATAAACATGTAGGAATCAATCAAATTGACTCATTTTCTCAAAACTTGAATTTTTTCATAAGGCACGCATAGTAAGGAAATCATGGAAACACATGACTCCAAAACAAAGAACAAATCATGAGGAACTCATTACCTCAAGCTAGAGTAGGAGTAGAAGGAAAGAGATGAGGATATCGGGACATCATATCAGCCTCGGACTCCCAAGTAGCACCCTCAATTAATTGATTCCTCCACACCACTTTCACAGAAGCTACTTCTTTATTCCTCAATTTCTTGACTTGCCGATCTAAAATCTTAACCGAAACTTCCTCATAAGAAAGATTTTCATCAACTCCCAAACCTTCTAAGGAAACTATAGATTTGGATCTCCAACACTCTTCTTCAACATAGAGACATGGAAAACTGGATGCACCGATGCCATCTCATTCGGCAAATCTAGCTCATAAGCAACCTTACCAACACGTCTCAAAATCTGATATGGGCCTACATAACGGGGACTAACCTTACCTTTCTTACCAAACCTCATTACACCCTTCATGGGTGAAATTTTCTAGTAAACCCAATCATGAATATCAAACTCAATATCTCTTTTTCTTACATCGACATATGACTTTTGCCGACTTTGAGTCGTTTTCAACCTTTTTCTAATAAGTCAAACTTTCTCTATGGCATCATGTACCAACTCGAGACCTATTAGGGAAACTTTACCCACCTCAAACCATCCTATAGGAGATCTACACCTCCTACCATAAAGAACCTCAAATAGAGCCATACCAATACTAGAGTGATAGTTATTGTTATATGCAAATTCAATCAATGGAAAATGGTCATCCCAATCACCCTTAAAATCAATCACACAAGATCCCAACATGTCCTCCAAAGTTTTGATAGTACGCTCCGCTTGGCCATCAGTTTGGGGATGGAAGGTGGTACTAAGCTTAACCCGAGTACCAAGACCCTTTTGTAAAGACTTCCAAAATTGTAAAGTGAATTGGGTACCACGATCGAAAATAATAGACAAAGTCACTCCATGCAACTTTACCATTTCTCTCAAGTACAACTTGGCATAGTCCTCCGTCGAATAGGAAACCTTGACGGGAAGAAAATGAGCTGAATTCGTCATCCGATCTATATAACCCAAATAGAGGCATGTTGTCACCGGGTGCGAGACAAACCAACAATAAAGTCCATATTTACATCTTTCCACTTCCAAGTAGGAATACTAATGTCTTGGGACAAACCTCCCGGTTTCTAATGCTCAACTTTCACTTGTTGACAATTAGGGCACTTAGCCATAAATTCTGCAATATCCTTCTTCATCCCATTCTACCAGTAGACATCCCTTAAATAACGGTACATCTTGGTGGCTCCCGAGTGAATGTAATACCGTGAACGACCTTGATATCTAAGTACACCATCTCCCCCTTGGGAGAAAGCCTCAATGGATTTCTTAAGCACCGCTTGTTTTAAATCAACCAAAATTGGATCAAAACCTTGCTTGGCTTTCACGTCCACCACTTAAGACGATTCTGAAGCATTGTGGACCATAACACCACCCTTGGTAGAGTCCACTAACAGAACACCCAATCGGGCCAATCTATGAACATCTCGAACTAACTATTTCTTTTCTTCTTCAATATGAGAAAAACTTCCCATAGATATAAGAGCATCCGCCACCACATTTGTCTTTCCGGGGTGATAGAGAACACTCATATCATAATCTTTCAATAACTCAAGCCACCTTGTTTGGCGAAGATTTAGATCTTTCTGATTAAACACATATTGAAAATTCTTGTGGTTGCTAAACACATCTACATGTACACCATACAAATAATACCTCCAAATCTTTAAGGCAAAAACAACCGCCTCTAGTTCTAGGTCATGGGTAGGATAATTCTTTTCATGGATCTTAAGTTGCCTTGAGGCATAGGCAATCACTTTTCAATTTTGCATAAGTACACACCCTAACCCAATTCTTGAGGCATCACAATATTAAACCACAAAACCATCTGTCACTCCCGGTAAAGTCAACACCGAAGCGGAAGTAAGTCTATCCTTCAATTCTTGAAAACTCTTTTCACATGCTTCGAACCATATGAACTTGGCCTTCTTTTATGTCAAAGCCATCAAAGGAGACGCAATTGAACATAATCCCTCAACAAATCTTCTATAGTAACCGTCTAAACCCAAGACACTTCTAATATTTGAAGGAGTTAGAGGTCTAGGCGAACTCTTGACCGCATCTGTCTTCTTAGGATCTACCTCGATACCCACACTTGAAACAATATGGCCAAGGAAAGCTACAAATCTTAGCTAAAACTCACATTTGCTAAACTTGGCAAAGAGTTGTTGGTCCTTAAGAACTTTTAACACGATCCTCAAATGATCAATATGCTCATTCTCACTTCTTGAATAAATCAATATATCATCAATGAACACAATCACAAACATGTCAAGGTATTATCTAAACACATATTCATCAAATCCATAAACACCGCCAGAGCATTAGTCAAACCAAACGACATTATCAAAAACTCATAATGACCATACCGAGTTCGAAAAGCCATCTTCGGAATATCATCTTCTTTCACCCTCAGTTGGTGATAACCCAATCTAATGTCAATCTTAGAGAAATAACTTGCTCCTTGAAGTTGGTCAAATAAATCATCTATCCATGGAAGAGGATACTTATTCTTAATGGTCACCTTATTCAACTGACGATAGTCAATACACATACGAAGAGAAGCATCCTTCTTCCTAACAAACAAAAGTGGAGCACCCCATAGAGAGATACTCGGTCGGATGAAACCCTTATCCAACAAATCCTTCAATTGTTCTTTCAACTGCTTTAATTCTGCCGGAGCCATAGGTAAGGAGGAATAGAAATAGGTTATGTATCTGGGAGAAGGTCAATACCGAATTCTATTTACCTTTCCGGAGGGATACCGAGTAAGTCACCTGGGAACACTTCTGAAAACTCATTTACAATGGGGACCGACACAAGAGTAGGGGTTTCAGAATCTACAGCCCTCACCCTAACTAGATGGTAAATGAAACCCTTAGAAATCATCTTTCTAGCTTTAAGACAAGAGACAAACTGACCCTTAGGCATAGAATTTCTTCCCTTCTACTCTAGGACAGGCTCATTCAGGAACTGAAACTTGACTACACGAGTTCTACAAACAATAGAAGCATAACATGAGTGTAGCCAATCCATACCAAGGATAACATCAAAGTCTAGCATATCAAGCTCTACCAAGTCAACAAGAGTAACTCTATGGACCAAGGAAACATAACACTTTCTATAGACCCTCTTAGCCACAATAGAATCACCAACATGAGTAGAGACAGAAAAAGGATCTAACAACACATCCGGAAGAACATCAAACCTCATAGCCACATATGATGTCACAAAAGACAAAGTAGCACTGGGATCAAGTAAAACATATACATCAAGTTGGAAAACTTTCAACCTACTGGTAACCACATCGAGAGAACTCTCTTGTTCACCACGAGTCTTAAGTGCATATAATCGGTTTTGCTTAGGAGCATTGGGACCCGAACCACTAGAAGGAGCTAGCTTTCCCTCTCTTCATTTAGCCATAAACATCGAGAATCCCTCATTTTGTGACCACTCTTACCACAACTGAAGCAACCTTCCTGCCGGCTACGCACTTACCCTCGTGCTTCTTTCCACACCTAGTACAAGTAGACAAGGGAAATAAAGATCCACTACTATTTCCTCCCTGAGGCTTAGGGTTAGACACCCTATCTTTTTTGAACTTAGAAGGAGCATTGGAGGAACCTTGACTGGAAAACTTTTGTCAAAGTCTAGAACGACCATGTCCATCAGACCTTGCATGAGAAAAATTACCATCTCCAGTCTTAGCCCTCTTCACCTCTCTATACATTTCCTTGAGTTTCTACTCTTCTATCTGTTGCGCATGAACCATGAGACGAGAGATGTCCATGTCATTAATGAGCATGGCGGTACGACACTCTTTAACCACCATTTCGGACACACCCGAAACAAACTTACTCATCCTTGCCCTTGAATCGGCAACCATTGTTGGAGCATACCTAGACAATTGTGTGAACTTCAAGGCATATTCCCTCACACTCATACTTCCTTGATGAAGGTTGATAAACTTAAGAACCTTTGCTTCCCTTATCTAAAGGGGAAAGAACCTAACAAGAAAATCAGCCTTGAACTTCTCCAAATCAAGAGGACCCGCATATTCTGGCCTCCCTTCTTTCCATTGGTCGAACCAAGTTTGAGAAACACCTATTAGTTGATAAGCGACAAACTCTACATTTTCCACCAGCATCACTCCCATGATCATCAAGACCTTATAGACCTCATCAATGAACTCTTGAGGATGTTCCTCAACTTTAGAACCATGAAACTCGGGAGGATTTATCCTAGTGAAGTCCCTCACTCTAGAAGTCGTCGTACCCACATTTGGGTTCATGGGAACCGCAACTTCCCTATTGACTTGGGCCGTCACAGCTTGAGCCAACACATGAAAAGCAGCCCTACACTCCGCATTAGTCACTCTCTCGGCCAAAGGATCAACCAAAACTTGAGGAGCTTGGGGAGGAGCTTCTTGTTCCACATTTCTCCCTCACATTCCTTCTAGCATAAGCTCTTCGAATAGCCATATCATATAGAGCATCAGATAAGGATAAAGAGATAGACCTTATAGAGTTAAACTCTATCGTGGGAGTTAAAAGTAATGAAAGAAGTGGAGTTTCATAAACATCTTGTACCCTCTCATTCATAAATGTAGCGCATTTCACACTTATGAACAACACTCTACTTGACGTTGCTTATGAGACATCCTACGACCATTCTAAACTTTGTGCTCTGATTACCAAGTTTGTCACGACCCAAGGGTATCCCCTAGATGTAACATGGAGTATAGGACCCCAAGGGACCCCATACAAGCCACTTAGCATTCATAACATAATAAATAGAACAATAGAAGAAAAGCAACATTTCAAGACCAATAGTTTTATAATGAAAAGCGGAAGTCTAAAACACTTGTCTCAATAGCCATCTAATACAATAGAATGAAATTGGGCCTAGCCCATACATCATGTCCAAAACTGAAATACAATAAGGAAACTTGAACAATGAAAATCCGTCCTCGAAGCATGAGGACTCACCATAGCTCGGAAATCTCGAAATCAACCACTAGCCACGAAACTGAGAAACCTGACTGTCGGACCCTACATTTGGGGAAATGTAGGCAAGAGTATGCGTTAGTACCAAACAATGTACCAAGTATGATAGTTATATGCATAAACATTTAAATCATGCTAAAAGGAAACATTTCATGACATGCAATTCACCAAGCTAAAACATGATATAAAAGGGTTAGAAACATAAATCATAAAACATGGTCAATGCAGGCTAACATCATTTAAAACCTCTGATCACATATGAAATACTTCTTGAAGAAGCCTTAGTTAATTATTAATGTGGGAAGTAGCCTTAACCGACATAGAGATCATGTGAGGTATAACATGATCCCCTGGTGTCTCCCACACTGAAAAGGGTTGTCTTACTTGCTAAGGTAAGAACCATGAACTTCTAGCTTAGGTGGATCCACTAATTAATGTCTATCTAGAGAATCATCCTATGGGGGCACATAGGTAAGGGCTAAGGAGATTGCTTCTAGAAACCTGGTCTATACTAACGGGAGAGCTTCCATCTCAATATCTTCTTGGTGCTAAGCATAAATCCCATAGAATAATCATTTCTTACTTGTTCTTATTATCCATGGAAGGGCATGTCATCTTGCCAATCCAAGCTAAGTCATAATCCATGAAAAGGCATCATACAATAACCAATCCAAGCTAAGTCATTAGGATAGCTCTTAATCTTTGATTCAATTAGGTGAAAAGACCTATCAACCCTAGATTCCTTACTATGTGAGAAAACCTTTCACATCATGCTTTCATATGTTGCTGAGAACAATCCTTTCAACAACACAACAACAACATCATCAATGATATTTTACTCTCAAAGCATCCTTAATACATTTGCATAGATTTCATAGGAACATGCATAATTCCATAATTTACCTTACAAGTTCAAAACCCACTTTCAATCATCAACACTTAGAAAACATGTGTTAGATATGGATTTCATCATAAATTCATGTAACTCTAACAATACATGCTTGATTTCATAAGACTCTTCCTTTATAATCAAAATTCCACATCATATGATTCATAACTTGAAAACATGGGAATTGCATGGAACATAAGGGAAATCATCATAAAATCATAGTATTTCATCAATTCTTGCATAAGAGATCATAATTCAATTATTTAAATCAATAATCAAGAGAACCCATGACAATTGAAGAAAACCCTAACTTAATTGGGTATTTCTAACTTTGAAAATAGAGGAATTTGGGAACTCCATAAATGGAAGGAATCCTTGGATGAAAACTATTATATCTGAAAGACAAATACTTATCTTCAATGGAGGAATATAGACTTGAATGGAAACACTAGGTTGAATCCTTCTTCTTCTTCAAGTTTCTAGAGAGAGAAATATTTTGGAGAGGAGAATTGATCTTCTTTTGTGATTTTGTAAGAATGACTTGAATGGGTTGAATTTGGGGGTTAAAATACTTATATTGAGGTCTTATACATAAGCAGAACAACGTAGTATAGAGATAAAATAATTAGGAAAAGACCGAACTACCCCTGAACTTAACTGTCAACCTTCCACCAATGGCCACGACTGACGGACCATGGTCAGGACGATGGGACGTCCTGCACGACCGTCGTTCGTGGTCACAACCTAGTTTTTTGGCCAGTGAACCACAGACCCCCAACCACGGACCGTGGTCTGACCGACTCTCCGTTGGTCAGGCCGTGGTCCTGAGCCTCTGAAGAGTTTAAGGGCGACTAGTCCATGGACCATACCCACGGGCTGTGGTTGGCCTCCGTGGCTGGCACTTACAACTTCCTGAATTTTGCCTTATTTCCATTTTTTGAATCCGAGGTGTTACAATTTTTCTTTTACTGAAAAGATGATAACTATATGCTATAAAACAAGCAGAAGAACAAAAAAAATTAGAAGCAGAACAAGAAATAAGGTTAACAGAAGAAATACAAGAAATTAGAGAAAAATTACAAACCAAAGAATTAAGAATTGATGAAATAAATGATGAAAGTTCAGAAGACATAGAGGAAATATGCTCAGAAAACAGCGAAACATACACTGAAATGATAACAGAAGAAAATAATAATCCGGAAATAAACACAGGAAGTATAAACGAAGATAAACCCAGCACATCACAACCAATAAGGCCTAGGAGCCCAAAACCTAG
>JAJONR010009019.1:0-15856 GCA_029582245.1 Solanum etuberosum
ATGTTTCTATGCTTAAGAAGTGTATTGGAGATCCGACGTCCATAATCCCTTTAGAAGGATTGGGGGTTGATGAGAGTCTCTCATATGAGGAAGTTCCGGTAGAAATCCTAGACCGGCAAGTTAAAAGGTTGAGAAACAAGGAGATAGCATCCGTAAAGGTTTTATGGAGAAATCATCTAGTCGAGGGTGCTACTTGGGAGGCCGAGGCCGAGGCCGATATGAAGTCCCGATACCCTCATCTCTTTCCTTCTACTCCTATTCAAGCTTGAGGTAAGTAGTCGCTCTTGAGTTTTAGTGTTTTGGGGTCATGTGTGTTATATGTGCTTTTCCATGACTTCTATATGTTATGCATGTTCTTGATGAAATTCGTGTTTAGTAAGAAAATGAGTTTTCATGATTGATGTATTCCTCATGTTGTTGTGCATTTAGTATGAGTTGCATATTGGACTTTGGGAGATGAGTTGATGAACATGCCTTAGTATGCTTTTGAGAGTAATTGCATATTGGCTCCCTAAGGATGTGTTGAGCTTATTTTAGTTGGAGAAGGTAGTTCCTCCTATGATTAAGAGAAATGTTGAGTTTTATGCATAATGGGTTGTTAGATGTAGCTCCTACTCCCTTGTGATGCATTGATTATGTTTGAGATGGAGTTGATGTTTCCACCTTTAAATTGTGCCTTATTTTTATGTTGCATGCATGATGGGCTGCTAGTCTTGAGTCTTTGCTTCTGTAAGGTGTCTAGGTCGTCATTCGAGGACGAATGTTCCCAAGGGGGAGATATTGTAACACTCCGGATTCTAGTAGGCTAGACTAGGGCTAAGTGTGAGGGGGGTAGCTAGCCATGGAAGAGGACAAGGGCCTAACCTACCTTGGGAAGTGTGAAAGAAAATATTTTTTTCCTTGACCCACTTGGCGAGGGAAGTTCCATCGCCAAAGTCACTTGGCGATTAGCCAAGTGAGCCTCCATCGCCTAGTGGGCAGCCCCCCCCCCCCAGGCCTAGCTACTGGAACATTGGGCGAGCTAGGTCGGGGCTCGCCAACCCTGTTGGCGCATCGCCCAAAGCCCCTCCCCATCGCCTAGCAAGCTGCCTCCAAGTTGAGCATTCTGGAAATTTAGGCGGACCAAGGGTCCACTTGGCGAGCCAAATCGTGCAGGTCGGGAATTTTAAGTTAAAAAGTCTTTTGGTCTTTTGTTATTTTCCCTAAATCGAAACTACATTGTTTTACTCTTTCCCTAGTAAAGTATATAAGCTTTTTAGACTCAAAATTCCCCAAATTAAGTCATTCTCCTTAGAATCCAAAAGAAAATCCCAAAGTTCATCTTTCCCAAATTATTTCTCTCTAAAACTCAAGGAAGAAGAAGAGTAGAATTGGAGCTAGGGCTGAAGAATCAAGGTGTTTTCACTCAATTTCTTTGGAGAAACATAACTAAGGTATGGTAGTCCTTCATCCAGGGAGTCCCTCCAAACTCAATTTCAAACTAGTGAATTCCCCAAAGTTAGGGTTTGACTTTAATCTTATGGGTTCTTTCTAAAAATGTTTTTGATGATTGATTTATGATGGATTATGATTGAATTGACGATTTATGATGAAATTCCCCCAAGAACCCATGAAACCCCATATTCTTCAATGATGAACTTGTGATGTGGGTTTGTTGATTATTGAAGATCTTTATGAAATTATGCAAGTAGTGATTGGGTAACTTGAAATTATGATCATATCCATGTCTAATGTAGTGATTCTAGATATGTTGATTGAAATATGATTTATGGTCCTTGAAGGACAAAGTATGAGAATTATGTATGATCATGATAGTTATTTAAATGCTTGTGAACACTTTGAGAGTAAAGTGATTATGATTATGATCTAGTTGTTGTGTAGTTGGAGATTATCCTCTTGTACACACTCTTGTATGAATATGGTATGATGTGAAAGGTTTGTCACATGTAGTGATTCTAAGGTTGGAAGACTAGTCTCACCTATTGAATCTATGAGATATAGTATGAATTATGTTGGATTGAGTGTCAAGACATTCTTCCATGATTATGAACATAAGTCAAAATTAATATGTAATGTAGGGGAATTAATGCCTAGCACCGAGTTGATTTGAAAATGAGATGGAAAGCTTATACGATAGTTGAGTCCGGCTTTCCAAAGTATATCTCATGAGATGGAAACCTTCTACCTTAGTTGAGTCCGGGTTTCTAGTAGCAATCTCCCTATCCCATAACTATGTGCCCACATAGGTCTTTAGCTAGTGGATGAACTTAAGCTAAGAGTATGGTTCTACCTTAGGCAAGTAGAACAACCCCTTTCCGGTGTGGGGTAGACACCGGATTCCATGTTAGCTCACATGGTCTATGTCGGTTAAGGCTTATTCCCACTAGCACAATAATATAAACAAGAGTATGAAATATGGACTATGGTTACTTAAGGAGTTTTACTTAGTATGGGTGGGATTATGGGTTCTCACTCATGCATTGTACAAGTAGGCTTTGAAGGTATCTATGTCATGTTCCTTTTATGATGTAATGATCTATGAGTTGACTATGCTTATGACTTATGCTTTTACACTATCTTCAAAATGGTGTTTTCAATTAGCAAATTGCATGCATCTAACTAAAATGTCCCTTTTTGCATGTTTTCAAGGTTTTCGTGCATGACTATCATACTTAGTGTATTTTTGTACCAACCCATATTTTCTATATTTTTCACAAAGTGTAGGGTCCGGTTCTCAAAGTGGTCCCCATTGTGGCTAGAGCTTGGAATTGATCATCTTCCTTGCTAGTTGGTGAGTTCTCATGGTTCGAGGACGGCTATTGTCATTTAGTAGTTTCATTCTTGTATTTCACTTTCAGATTTTGTTGTTTTAGGGCTGTGACCCTATTTGAGACTTCGATTGTAATAGATTGTTAATTGAGACAAGTCTAGACTTCTGCTTTCCTTTATGAAAATTTTTGGACTTAAATGCGTTTTACTCTTTATTGTTCTTTACTTATGTTATGATATGCTAAAGGGGTTACATGGTCCCCTTTCGGGGTTCTATGTGCCTTGTTACACCTAGGGGGTACCCTTGGCTCGTGACATTTCTTGAGGTTGAGGATGTTGATGAGTTTGTATTTTTCCAATTCATTGATTTCAAATTCATGAATTGTTGCTATGTTTTGATACTAATTGGGGGATTTTAGGCTCTAGTTCTCTTGTATGCATGCATATCATGGAAAATTAAAGTTTGATGGATTTGTAGCGTAAAATCACTAAAGCACACCAGTGTCCCACTGGAGCCAGTTGGTGTCTCACCTGCCAAATGTTGGCTCGACAAAAGCAAAACTATCTAAGCAACGATGACTCATTGGCGTGGTAAACTTCCTAATAGACTTTCTACCGATCCCAACACAGGTGTTTCTAAAATAATGGAAGGCTGAAGTGGCGATGTGATTGGCGTTGCATAGCTATGGATCATCGTTCTACTGGAACAACGCAAGTTATCACGATCCAAACTACCCCCAGACGTGACATGTGAAATAAGATCCCTAGAGAACCTAAACAAGCCAATTGACATAAGTATGACTCTAAGATAAACAACATAAGGAGATAAATAGATAAAGTGAAATATCATTCTGAATACTTCAATGACATATGATACAAGAATCAGAGTACAACAACCTCATAAGCGGAAACACACTTAGTCTGACAACAAGCCTCTACATCATAGGTGTGAAATATCATTCTGAATACTTCAATAACATATGTTTAACATGTGTGTTTTCTATTTAAATTTGTTTTTTATTTACGTTCTTTCTCATTCTTCTTATTTTCATTACCCTTAATTATTTTTTCACCATTAAACAATAGACCTCCCACAAATCACGATACATTTTGTTGACTCCTGGGTGAATATAATACTGAGAACTATGATCTTCCGATAAAATCTATTGCATCAACTCATCAACGTTCGAAACACAAAACCGAACTTGTTAATGAAGTATACCATCTCCCCTTTGGGAGAAAGCCTCAATGGCTTTTTCAGAAACTGCTTTCTTCAAATCAACCATAGTCGGATCAAGATCTTGCTTAACTTTCACATCCGAAACAAGAGACAATTTTGAACCATTCCGAACAATGACACTACCATCCTCTGAATCAAATAAGTGAACACCAAATCAAACTAGTCTATGAACATTACGAACTAACTCCTTACCATCCTTGATGTGAGCAAAACTATTCATCGACAATCGGCTAAGAGCATCAACAACCACGTTTGTCTTACCCGGATGATAAAGAACACTCATATAAGTCTTTTAACAATTCAAGCCATCTCCTTAGGAGAAGATTCAAATCCTTTTACGTAAACACATATTTCAAACTCTTACGATTGCTGAATACATCCACATGCACACCATAGAGATAATGTCTCCAAATCATTAAAGAAAAAACTGCCACTACTAACTCCAAGACACGAGTCAGATAATTCTTGTCAAGTACCTTTAATTGCCTTGAAGCATAAGTAATTACCATACCATGTTGTGTCAAAAAACAACCAAGACCAATCCGCGAAGCATCATAATTAACTACAAACCCACTAGATCCTTCCGGTAATGTCAAAACTAGGGCTGAAGTGAGTCTAACCTTCAACTCTTGGTAACTCTTATTAAAAGCTTTCGAGCATTGAAATTTTACCTTTTTATGAGGTAACATAGTCAAAGGCGAAGCAATATAGGAAAATCCTTTCACAAATCTTCTATATAACCGACCAAATCCAAGAAACACTGAATATATGAAATGGAAAGAGGTCTAGGTAGTTCTTAACTGCCTCAGTCTTCTTAGGGTCAACCTTAATACCTTCACAAAAAAACAATATGGCCAAGGAAAGCAACGGACCTCAACAAAAACTCGCATTTACTAAACTTAGTAGACAATTGAGGATCCTTGAGGATTTGCAAAACTATCCTTAGTTGATCAACATGTTCATCCTCACTCCATGAGTAAAATCAAAATATCATTAATGAGAACAATGATAAAAGCTCAACTACATCTCATCCAATACTAGGTGTAGGTGATCGTAATCTAGTATAAACCCAACAAAGAGTTGGGGTCGATCCCACAGGGAGTGATACAAGCTAGAATTCAGTTACGAAGTTATAAACATGTTCTAATCGATTGTGGGAATATAAATTAACGAAACAAAGCAATTCAAATTAAAAGGGGGTGACAACGAATGTCAGATAGGGGAATGAAATTTGTCAAGTCACACTTACTTCAACTATAAAAATCAACGGGGTAATCAAATAGAGAGGGATCATTGGGGATGTAATCGTTTAATTGTCAATTTTGGTTAATGGGTGATTACCAATCATTGAAATTTGCTGAAACTTAGTGGGTAGGCTAGACTATAAATGCAATAGTTTTCTCTTGAACAACTATTACGATTCAAGCGAGTTCTCTCGAACCTCGACAAACATAATACTAAAAGCAGCCCAATACCTCACATTATCTACTTTCTCGAGCTAGATAGGTAGAATCGAATTAAGATTCACTCTCTCGAGCTAAACCCACAACAATCCAATTACAACAAATGCCAATTTACAACCTTAATTCTACACCTCTTTCTCAAGCAAGCATAAAATACTAAATTAGAATTGCAATTTCTACTGCAATTCATAAATTGAACCTCAACTATAAATAAAACCCACTTCAAAACAACAGTAAAATCAACAATTGCTAACACCCATAAGCTAATTAAGACAATCAATCACATAATCACACCTCTAAAATGGGGGGTTTTAGCTACACATCATAAAAAGTAAGAAATTAATACCAATTACATTATCCATAGATGGGTATTAATCTCCGAGTTTTGACAATGCTTCAATTCCAAGACCCAAATCAAAAACTACTAGAAAAAACCCTTCAAAACTAAGCAAAAGACAATGTTTCAGTTAAAAGCTATCAGTCGCATAATGATAGGATACCCTGATCTCTTTTTAATAATCAATTTATACACTTTCAGAATTTGGCCTTCGGGGTCATTTGGCGAGGTAAGTCGCGTATCGCCAAGCAGGTCGGTGACTCGCCAAATGCCTCTGTCCATCACCGATTTATCCTGAGTTCTCACCCCTTTTTGAACTGTAACTTTAGGCAATCTAGATCGGGATCGCCGAAGGGTTTGGCGATCCACCGTTTGCTCTTGTTGATAGTCGTTTTTTCTTGAACCTTCGTTGATAGTTCTGTAACATTCGGCGGACTGAGTCTCCTTCACCGATCCAATCGGTTTATCGCCGATAGGTATAGTACTTCGCCCAATTTATCTCATTCAAGGTGTAGCATGCTATAACTTTAGGCGGGCTAAGGGGCCGCTCGGCGAACCACCGAGTGACTTTGGCGATCTTCATCTTTGCTGTTCTTCTCTCTTTTTCCCATTGATGTGATTTCCTTGCTCTTTTGTTTTCCTAGCTACAAATCAACATATAAGTATCAGTTTAGAGCATAAGTTAGGAAAATGAGGTCATTAAACTGTGATATTCAAGCCGTAAATGAGTCAAAATCCCAGACTCATCCACACCTCCAACTTAAACTTTTTCTTGTCCTCAAGTAAAACTCATGATCAATCAGTTCAACAAGGATGTCTACAAAAAGTGCTACTCAAGATTCAACACAAATTCACACAAGAGGTTCAAACTACACATACAACGTTCAATTGTGCACTCTAAGTTTCAAATTGTGACTAACCATCATCAAATAGAACTCAAGCTCACAATGGTTGCTTCAAATGCAAGTTCAAGCTCAACAAAAGCATTCAAATTCCCTCACATCAAGAATGATTCAATGCTCTGTACGACTAAGGAGTACCCCCTAGATGTAACATGTCGTATAGAACCCCGAAGGACTCCATACAAGCCACTTAGCTCTAATAACATAAGAAATAGAACAATAAGAGTATAACAATAGTCCAAGTCTAAAACATTTTATAAAATGAAAAGCGGAAGTCTAAACTCTTGTCTCATCATAGCCATCTAATACAATAGAATGAAATTGGGCCTAGCCCATACATCATGTCTAAAAGAAAAAAAACATGAAAGAAAGTGAAAACAATAAAGTACGTTCTTGAAGCATGAGGACTCACCAAAGCTTGGGAATCAATCAAATCACCAACTAGCCATGAAACTGAGCACCCTGAATATCGAACCCTATATTTGGGAAAATAGAGGCAAGAGTATGCGTTAGTACAAAACAATGTACCAAGTATGATAGCCATGCATAAAACATTTAAAATATGCAAAAAGAGAGATTTCATTTCATGACATGCAATTGACCAAGCTAAAACATCATATGAAAGAGTTATAAAACATAAGTCATAAATCATGGTTAATGCAAGCTAACTTCATCTTTAAAACCTTTTGAACTCATATGTGATACTCCTTGAGTAACCTTAGTTCATTATTACTTATTGTAACACCTCGCTATTTGAAAGAACTAGAATTAGAAAGAAACCATTTTTTTGAAAACAATCAAATTTGGAAACTTTAACAAAATTAAGCTAAGTAGCAGTTTTGGGTCAAATTCAAACAACCATACCTCCTAGATCAGGATGATTTAGGTGTGATACAAGATACCGTAGGAAATATAAGGAAAGTCAAAACTGGATTTTAGAAGGGTATTATGGTCTTTTCACTACCCAATTATTAAATCCTGTTTTGGTAATTACTTATGGGTCTAAACTGAGTTAGTTCAGCTTACGCATTATCAAATCACTCTAGGGTTTTTGGAGAAAGAACTCAAGAGGAGAAAGGAGAAGAAAAGTTTAAGATTCATCTAGTTCTTGCGATTTTGGCTGTGGATTTCGCTAAGGATTCAATCCTACGAGGTATGTGAGTTCACATATCATTGGGTTTGTTCACCCACGCGCCCAACATGTTTATTTCAGCGTGAATTCATCCTAAACAGGTTGAAAGTTTGATGTTCTTGATGTGTGTTCTTGAATTTGCTTTCGTTCTTAAATTGAGCTGAGATTGAGGAGTTTTTGAGATTATTACATCAACTTATAGAGTTGTTTTGAGTTAGATTCTTATGTACATGTATTTGGTATATGAATCTAAAGAGAAGTAAAAATAATCCCCAGCAGTGCGGCAGAAATGATCCCCAGTAACTTAGGCGCTGGCGCCCCGCGCCAGGAACGGTCCCGGGTGGTCTGCCCCCCCACCCGTGTTTCATCGTTTAGCCCGTCTGAGTTCTTCTAAACTGTACTAACACTTTCTATCAATTATAACTACTCTAAATGACTTCTAAACATATAGAAATCATCTGTAAACATGAATCATAACCTTGAATCCATAACTTCAAATTCAAGGAAAGTTAAGAGCCAAGTCTATAGAGTTCTTAGAGTCTTCCAAAAGTGTTTTACAAAAGTTTTAAGTTTGTTTTAAGACTTGAGTTTTGAGTTAAGTAAAGAGTAAAGATTGAAGTTCATTTCTTCAAAAGAGTATATCGGGACTATGTATTTCCAAAGAGTAAATATTTTCACATTTAAACAAGAAAGGAAACACCGATTTCCAACTGAGCCTTTGAGTTAGTTTTTCAGTCAAGAGTAAATGCTTTCACAATTAAGCAAGAGAGGAAACTTAGATTTCCAAGAGAGCCTTTGAGTTAAGTTTTTGAGCAATGATCTCAAACCACAGAAAGAACTTATGTTTTTAAAACATATGAGCTAGGATATTTTGGGAGTAGTATTAAGCACCGATATGGGGGAGAGTTCAGACAACTCACAACCCCCATAAACCATGTAGCCATCATGGGTAGAAAAGGGCCATACTTTTTAGATGATTCCTTAGTGCTTTTAATCATGGCTTAGTTGATCCACTTAGTGAGTTAGGTTCTATGCCCTTGGCAAGGTATAAGACGGCCCTGGCAGCATAAGACAAAATGTTGTATCATCACATAGCTCTTAAGTGATGGTTTTTGTTTAGAGAAACTCCCATAGAAGTATTTTGTATTCTTATATACACAGAGTTAATTATATTTTTATATACACACAGAGATTATATTGTATCTTTGCATACAGACTGAGTTACTATTGTATTTCTAAATACACAAAGTTGTTATCCATGTTTTAAAAGCTTTTATTTATATTGCATTCATATTATTGCCTTATATTGAAATGAGTTAAGTTGAGTTGAGTTGAGCCCATGTATGTTCTTTCAGTTCCTTTCAAGCTGATGTCTTGTTTTAGAATTATCCTCGCATGCTCGTACATTCAATGTACTGACGCCTTTTGGCCTGCATCATTGTTATGATGTAGACACAGGTAACCAGGATCAGCATCCAGCGCATCGTTG
Organism: Solanum etuberosum; assembly: GCA_029582245.1. Taxonomy (NCBI): domain Eukaryota; kingdom Viridiplantae; phylum Streptophyta; class Magnoliopsida; order Solanales; family Solanaceae; genus Solanum; species Solanum etuberosum. The sequence goes on from JAJONR010009019.1 coordinate 9,333, forward strand.
ATTCTAGTTGAGATTCAGAGTTGTTGGTGAGCCTCCTTGCTTCCGGAGGATCCCTTTTTTTTATTGCTTTATTAGTTAGTTCATTAGGATGTAGTGGGTCTTGTCCCAAAGTCCATCTCAGTTGTTAGAAGCTTCATAGATAGTTAGTTAGTTCATTTGTCTATATTTTGTTATTGGTTTATGTTGAGACTTGAGTTGCCATCTTGGCTAGTTGAATGTTTCTTTTAAGACATTCTAAATTATTTCAGGAGTTTATCTTTTGAGACTATTTTCTTGTTATTTAAGTCTTCCGCTATGAGTTAAGCCAAGCCAAGGGTTCGCTTGGGGCCAGCTATATTTCTCGAGTGCCAGTCCCGCCCAGGGTGTAAGCTCGGGGAGTGACAAACTTGGTATCAGAACACAGAGTTCAAGAGTCCTAGGGAGTCTATGAAGCCGTGTCTTTAGAGTCTGAGTTATCGGTCCACATCTATAATTAGGAGGCTGCAACATTTTAGGAACTATCTCACTTCTTTCATACTCATTTCGTGCGATAGAGTGTATCTCTATAAAAATCTCTTTCTAACTCGTGCTTATGCGTGTCTTTCAGATCATGCCTCCACAAAGAGCTGTCTGAGGTCGTCCGGCTAAAAGGAATGTTGAGGAACAAGGGGTACCTAATGCACCAGAAGTGCCATCCCAAGGAGAGGTCACCAATGCTGAGTTCCGTGAGGCCATCCGGATATTGAGCCAAGTTGTAACCAACCAAGCTGGGCAACAGAGAGAGAATCATCAGGATGTGGTTGATACTTCTAGGGTCTGTGAGTTCTTAAGGATGAATCCTCCAAGCTTCACTGGTTTAAGTGTCACTGAGGATCCATAAAACGTTGTTGAAGAGCTTCAGAAGGTCTTTGAGATTATACATGTTGCTGATGCTGAGAGGGTGGAACTAGCTGCATACCAAATGAAGGGTGTCGCTAGAATCTGGTTTGATCAGTGGAAAAAGAATAGAGCTGAAGATGCACCAACTTGTGAGTTGGGCTTTGTTTGAGGAGGCTTTCTTGCGGCGTTTCTTTCCCCGAGAACTGAGGGAAGCAAAGGTACGAGAGTTTCTTACCCTTAAGTAGGAGTCTATGAGTGTTCATGAATACAGTCTGAAGTTCACACAACTTTCCCGCTATGCTCCGGACATGGTTGCTGACATGAGGAGCAGGATGAGTTTATTCGTTGCTGGGTTGTGTCGTCTGTCAAGTAAGGAAGGAAAGGCAGCTATGTTGATAGGGTATATGGACATAGCACGACTAATTATCCATGTGCCATAGGTTGAGGAGGACAAGCCGAGGGATAGAGAAGAGTTTAAGAATAAGAGGTCTAAGACATCAGGGAATGAGTCTGGGAAGCAAAGGAGTAATGCGAACCGGTCTTCCTTCCAATAGACACAAAAGGGACCTGCTCCATCATCTGCTAGTGCACCTGCACCAAGAAACAAAGGTCAGTTCCAAAATCAGAATTTCCAGAATTTCATAGCTAGACCCGCGCATTCTCAAGGTTGTATGGCACAAGGGGGTACTAAGACTCCTGCATGTGCTGAGTGTGGTAGGAGCCACTCAGGGGTGTGTCGTGATGGCTCCACTGGTTGCTTCAAGTGTGGTCAGAACGGTCATTTTATGAGAGAGTGTCCTAAGAACAGACATGGAAATGGTAATGGGGGCAATATAGCCCAGTCTTCTTCAGTTTCTCCACCAGACGGAGCTGCATCTAGAGGAGCTAATTCAGGGGCAGGCGGAGGAGGAAACCGCCTTTATGCTATCACTAGTCGCCAAGAGCAAGAGGATTCACCAGATGTTGTCACTGGTATGATCCAAGTCTTTAATTTTGATGTTTATGCTTTACTAGATCTCGAAGCGACTTTATCTTTTGTGGCTCCTTATGTTGCGATGAATTTTGATGTTCTTTCTGAGAAACTTCTTGAGCCCTTCAGTGTTTCTACACCTGTTGGTGAATCTATCGTGATTGTACCATTTCCTTCAATCACAAGAGTACCATTGATGACTTAGTTGAGTTAGTTATGGTAGATTTTGATGTCATTCTATGTATGGACTGGCTTCATGCCTGTTATGCATCAATAGATTGTGGAACTCGAGTATCAAGTTCCAATTTTCTAATGATCCAGTTATAGAGTGGAAAAGTAGTTCAGCAGTGCCTAAGGGTCATTTTATTTTGTACCTTAAGGCGAGGAAGTTAGTTTCCAAAGATTGTGTCTATCACTTAGTCCGAGTTAATGACTCTAGTGTTGAGACACCTCATATTCAGTCAGTTTCAGTTGTTAGTGAGTTTCCAAAAGTCTTTCCAGATGATCTACCCGGAGTCCCTCCTAAGAGAGAAATGGACTTCGGCATAGATATTCTTTCCGATACTCGTCCTATCTCTATTCTGCCATATAGAATGGCACCAACAGAGTTGAAAGAGTTAAAAGAGCAGTTGAAAGATCTCCTAGAGAAAGGTTTTATTCGACCAAGTGTCTCACCTTGGGGCGCTCCAGTCTTATTTGTGAGAAAGAAAGATGGTTCCCTTAGAATGTGTATAGATTACCGTCAGTTGAACAAGGTTACTATAAAAAATAAGTATCCTCTTCCGAGAACTGATGATCTCTTCGATCAACTTCAGGGTGCCACTTGTTTTTCTAAGATAGACCTCAGATCAGGGTACCCTCAGTTGAAAGTAAGGGAATGTGATATTCCAAAGACAACATTCATGACCCGTTATGATCATTATGAGTTTTTGGTCATGTCATTCGGTTTAACTAATGCACCTACAGCGTTCATGGACCTTATGAATAGATTATTCAAGCCTTATTTAGATATGTTTGTTATATTATTCATTAATGACATACTAATCTATTCGAGGAATGAGGAAGATCATGCTAGTCATTTCAAAGTAGTCCTCCAAACTCTAAAGGATAAGGAGTTATATGCTAAGTTCTCTAAGTGTGAGTTCTGGCAGTATGTGGCATTCCTAGGCCACATTGTTTCCGATGATGGAATTAGAGTTGATACACAGAAAATAGAGGCAGTGCAGAATTGGCGTAGACCCATATCTCCAACTGATATTAGGAGTTTCTTGGGGTTGGCTGGATATTATAGAAGGTTCATCGAGGGGTTCTCATCCATTTCGTACCCTTTGACTAAATTAACTCAGAAAATAGTTAAGTTTCAATGGTCTGAAGCTTCTGAGAAAAGTTTTAGGAATTGAAAAAGAGGTTGACTACTGCCCCAGTATTGACCTTACCAGAGGGTACGCAAGGCTTTGTGGTTTATTGTGATGCGTCCAGAGTTGGTTTGGTTTGTGTGTTAATGTAGAATGGCAAAGTTGTAGCTTCTGCCTCCAGATAACTTAAGGTTTACGAAAAGAATTACCCAACCCATGATCTAGAGTTGGCTTCCATGGTATTTTCTTTGAAAATATGGTGCCATTATCTTTATGGTGTTCATGTGGATGTGTTCACCGATCACAAGAGTCTTCAGTATGTGTTTAGGCAGAAAGATCTAAATCTCAGAAAGAGAAGGTGGTTAGAGTTACTCAAGGATTATGACATGAGTATTCTTTATCACCCAGGTAAGGATAATGTTGTTGTTGATGCCTTGAGTAGATTGTCTATGGGTAGTACTGCTCATTTTGAGGATGACAGGAAAGAGTTGGCTAAAGATGTGCACAGACTTACGCGATTAGGAGTTCGTTTGATGGATTCCAGCAAAGGAGGAGTAGTGGTGATGAATGGGTCTGAATCATCATTAGTGTCTGAAGTGAAAGAGAAAAAGACCAAGATCCCATTTTGCTTGAATTGAAGGCAAATGTTAATAAGCAAAAAGTGATGGCTTTTGAACAAGGGGGAGATGGTGTATTGAGGTACCAAGGTAGATTGTGTGTGCCAAGGGTGGATGAACTTCAAGAGAGAATCATGGAGGAAGCTCATAGCTCCAGATATTCTATCCATCCGGGTTCCACAAAGATGTATCGTGACTTGAGAGAAGTATACTGGTGGAATAGTATGAAGAAAGGTATTGTTGAGTTCGTTGCTAATTGCCCGAATTGTCAACAAGTTAAAGTAGAGCACCAAAGGCCTGGTGGTATGACTCAGAATATAGAACTTACAGAATGGAAGTGGGAGATGATTAATATGGATTTCATCACAGGTTTACCAAGGTCTCACAGGCAGCATGATTCTATTTGGCTGATTGTAGATCGAATGACTAAATCAGCCCACTTTTTGCCGGTAAAGACTACCCATTCAGCAGAAGATTATGCTAAGTTGTACATTCAAGAGGTAGTCAGACTTCATGGGGTTTCAGTATCGATTATTTCAGATAGAGGTGCACAATTTACTGTAAGGTTTGGGTTTGAAGGTGAACTTGAGTACTGCTTTTCATCCTCAGACTGATGGACAAGCAGAGCACACCATTCAGACTTTAGAAGATATGTGGAGAGCTTGCGTAATTGATTTCAAGGGTAATTGGGACGATCACCTACCTCTCATAGAGTTTGCTTATAACAATAGTTACCACTCTAGCATCCAAATAGCTCCGTATGAGGCTCTTTATGGGAGAAGATGCAAATCTCCTATTGGGTGGTTTGAAGTTGATGAAGCTGGGTTGATAGGACCAGACTTAGTTCATCAAGCTATGGAGAAAGTGAAAGTTATTCAAGAGAGATTGAAAACAGCGCAGAGTCGTCAGAAATCCTATACAGATGTTAGGAGAAGAGAATTAGAGTCTGAAGTAGATAATTGGGTTTACTTGAAAGTTTCACCCATGAAGGGTGTTATGAGATTTGGTAAGAAGGGGAAGCTTAGTCCCCGGTATATTGGTCCTTACAGAATATCCAAGAGGATTGGCAGTGTAGCTTATGAGTTAGAGCTACCACAAAAGTTAGCAGCGGTTCATCCGGTATTTCACATCTCCATGTTGAAAAAGTGCATGGACGATCCTTCACTTATCATACCTACTGAAGATATTGGTATCAAGGATAGCTTATCTTACGAGGAGATTTCTGTTCAGATTTTAGATCGCCAAGTTCGCAAGTTGAGAACGAAAGAAGTAGCATCAGTAAAAGTTCTATGGAGAAATCAGTTCATTGAGGAAGCTACTTGGAAAGCTGAGGAGGACATGAAGAAGAGGTACCCACATCTCTTTGAGTCCGGAGAAATTCCAAATTAAGGTACTAATCATTTTATTGGCATTTGTTTTAAGTTGGCATGTTGTATTTACATTTTGCTTGTTGGGTGTTTTGAGCTAGATGTTAGATGTTACACCCTTACCCTACTAAGAGTAATCTCATTTGAGGACGAATGTTCCCAAGGGGGAGATATTGTAACACCTCGCTATTTTTAAGAACTAGAATTAGAAAGAAACCATTTTTTTTGGAAATAATCAAATTTAGAAAGTTTGACTAAATTAAGCTAAGTATGAGTTTTAGGTCAACTTCAAACGACCATAACTCCTAGATCAGGATGAGTTAAGTATGCTACAAGATACCGTAGATAAGATCTTAGAATTATCTTTCCAACGCCACCGAGTTTGCTCAATTTTGAGTTCGTATGAGGGAGATATCTCCCTTTGAAGTTGGGCTGTCTAGATAAGGAAAGTCAAAACCGGATTTTAGAGGGGTATTATGATCTTTTCACTACCCAATTAATTAAATCTGTTTTTGGTAATTACTTAGGGGTCTAAACTGAGTTGGTTCAGTTTACGCATTATCAAATCACGCTATGGTTTTTGGAGAAAGAACTCAAGAGGAGAAAGGAGAAGAAAAGTTCAAGATTCGTCAAGTTCTTGCGATTTTGGTTGTGGATTTCTCCAAGGATTCAATCCTACGAGGTATGTGAATTCACATAACGTTGGGTTTGTTTACCCACACGCCCAACATGTTTATTTCAGCATGAATTCGTCCTATAAAGGTTGAATGTTTGATGTTCTTGATGTGTGTTCTTGAATTTGCTTTCATTCTTGAATTGGGATTATATTGAGGAGTTTTTGAGATTATTGCATCGATTTATAGAATTGTTTTGAGTTTTATTCTTGTGTACATGTATTGGGTATATGAATCTAAAGAGAAGTTGATAAAAAGAATCGAATTAAATCGAATTAAGATTAGAAAACGAGTTGAAAAGTTCGTCAGGAACACCTGGGGCAAAGCTGGCGTGGCGCGCCCCAGATGCGCCAGGGAGGCTGGGGCAGCGTGCCAGCAGTGTACCAGAAATGAGACCCAGTAACTTAGGAGCTGGCGCCCCGCGCCAGGAATGCTCCCGGGTCGTCTGCCCCCACCAGTGTTTCATTATTTAGCCCGTCTGAATTCTTCTAAAGTGTACTAACACTTCCTATCGATTCTAACTACTCTAAATGAATTCTAAACATCTAGAAATCATCCGTAAACATGAATCATAACCTTGAATTCATAACCTTGAATTCATAACTTCAAATTCAAGGAAAGTTAAGAGCCAAGTCTACAGAGTTCTTAGAGTCTTCCAAAAGTCTTTTACAAAAGTTTTAACT
>JAJONR010009020.1:0-27581 GCA_029582245.1 Solanum etuberosum
CCCCCCCCCCCCAAAAAAAAAAAAATTGATATTATTTTATTTAAAAAAAATAAAATTCTACCCATCCTATTTAACCCTCCGTTCCTAATTTATTTTTATCTTTTTCTTGTTTTGTGTTAGATATGTGAATATATATTTTAGGAATTTTTGTCTACTTGTGTACCGAATATAAAGTAAATAAAAAATTTATTTTAAAAAAAGTCTTGTGGCGGCAAGTAAAAAATATTTTTGATATGTTTATATCTAACACAAAATGAGAAAAAAATTGGAAGCGGAGAGTTAGGTGGAGTGGGTAGAATTTATTTTTATTTTATTTTTTAAAATATCTAAATTAGTATTTGAGGGGGGAGAAGGGAGGGGGGGGGGTGGGTAAAGTAAAAAAAAGTTAAATACTTTTATAAAAGAAATTTAAACCAAAAAAACTAAAAAAATGAGGTACCGATGGGGGGGGGGGGACGGTTAGAGGAAGTGATGGAATGGGGTAAGAAAAATATTTTACATTTTATTTTATTAAAAAATATTATTTTTTTTGGATAATAATTTTTTAATCTTTAATTTTAACTAATATTAATCATTTATTTAATTTTTGTCAAGGTGGAATGTTTTATCCATGTGGAGTGTGATGTGATAATTTTTTTAAAATAAAAGAGAGTGTATTACACACACCATGATGAGAGTGATATAAAAGAGAGAGGTGTGTAGTGATAGTTTAGGTATGAAATTCACACTCTCAATAGTTTAGGTATGAAACTCAAAAAAAGGATAATTTAAGTGTGTTTTTGACACTTATCTCTTAAAACTGAGCTGAAACGGAGTCGAGCTCAATTGAACTCAAATGTTATGCCATTAGAAAAAAAATAAATTATAATAAATTGATTGATTGAAAAAAACATCAATAGTGTAAAATGTTTTGTCTTCTCCTTGATCATAACAGATGGAAAGTTCTTCAACGGCGGCTATTAGTAGAAGATGGGAGTTGAGTTTATTTAATAAAGAAGAGAATTCAAATTCAACTAATAACTAACATGTGATTATTGTAATTAGAAATGACTCCGTGAGGTAACATATCCCCCACCCCCACCTACAAACTTTTAAGTGTTTATTGGCAAACAAGTATATATAAGGAACAACTTTATGTATTTCTCTGAAAATAACTTATCCTTTTAAGATTTATGTATTTGTGAATTTAGAGTTGAGTGAAGCATAAAATTATTATTTTTATTTCAATTACTCTTTGTTTTTCATACTAATTATGGAAAAGATATAGAATATGTTCAGTTCAGAGAAAATATTTTAAATTTTTGAAAAATATTTTTTTAGAAAAATAAATTTATAAATAACAAGGAAAATGAGTTTCATGGTGAAAATAGGAAAACAAGTTTCACAAGTGATATCTCACATTAATTTTCCGTCCTCCTACCCTCCAACACCTATCCCCGTAGCACCCATCCCCACCCAGAGGCGTATTCAGGATTTTGACATGATGGGTGCACTGTTACGAAAATGTGGATTTAAGATATAAATTTGATCGGTTTGACATTTTAGGTTCTTATCACTAAAAATCGTTAAAATTATAGGTTCAAAATTAATTCTTATCTATTCAAATAGTATATATCTATATTTCACGCAGGAGGTATTGAGATCGACTGAACCCATTGATTGTATGTTATGTCATCCAGTATTTCTAGTTTTAATATGCACATTTGGTTTAATTATATAAAAAAAATTACAATGCTATTTTATTTTTTTTAGAAATTTTCAATGTGACAAACTTGAAATTTTTGAAAGATTAAAGCTATATATATAAAGTGCTACCAATTACCACTTAGAGAGGTGTTACCTAATTTTAAAAAGAAAAATACAACAAGATAAATGCAAGATTTAACTTTCTAACCTCACTCAGAGAGGTGCACCCAATCATCATTGCATTATTTGATACGTCTGGTATGGGTTCACACATCTATATTTAAATATTTTTTAAAAAAAACATAACACTATTATATATGATTACATGAGGGGAGCATGGGTTCACGTGAACTCGGTGACCCCCTCCTGCATACGTCTCCGTCCCCACCACTCCCACTCTCATAATAATTGTCTAGCAGTTTTAGGATAATAACTTTTTACTTATATACTCAACACAAGAAAATAAATAAAAAATCCACTTATTTCTCGAAAAAACAATTTTCTTTCGCACTGAACACACCCATAATTGGAAAGTATCCATATTAGTACAAAGATAGAATCCGAAGCCATGAGCAAGTTAAATGGTGGTGAAAATACACAATAAAATCTTAGAATTTTTGAAATCCCCATAGGAAAAAAAGTTCTATTTTGCTTATTTTTGTAAGGAAATTAAAGGGAAAATATTTATCTATATCTGCAAATCATTATAATGAAGGTGCAAAATTGATCAACTTAAAAAAGAAAAAACATTAAACTGAGTAATTACTTGAAATGTTGACTTTATAATAATTTATAAACTATGACTTTAGTAAAAAATTCTTCTTTTTATTTTATATGTAAAGTATAAGAAGAAAATTGTCATCAAGGTCTGGGTGGTGTAGTCGGTTATCACGCTAGTCTCACACACTAGAGGTCCCCGGTTCGAACCCGGGCTCAGACATTTCTATTTTTAACATTTGAATCGAAATATTATGTTATATATTAAGATTTAAATGTTTGAATCTAAATATTAAATAATTAAGATGATTTATTTTCTCAACGTTTGAATATCTATAATTTGTCTTTATTTTAAAAATTAATAAATATGAAATTTAAATAAAATGTTTTAAAAAAACTATGTGCCAGTAGGAGTGAATGATTATTAACGATGGTGGTTGTGGTGTCGAGCAAAAATTGTGTTGGGTAATGGTGGTGGTTCGGATAGTAACTAGTGATGATGATGATTGATAGTAGTGAACTAGTGATTAACAATGATTGTTGATCGTGATAACTAATAATTATGATGGACAACTAAGAAACTTATTGAATATGTATAAATTATTAATTTAGAACTTAATAAATGATTGAAATCTCAAACAATGAGCTTCAAATCCTAGCTCCGTCTTTACAATAATTAATATATATATTCTAGTTGTAAGATAGGTGATTTGGTTAATGATAGGTTGGGAGAATTAGACGGAGGATGGTAAAAGAGTTGATTTTTTAAAATACTTGTCTGTAACTGGTTTTCAAGCAAGTAAAAATATATGTGGGCATTTGATCATAAAAATCAAATATTTTTTTTATGTGAAATTTTTTAAAGTTAGAGTGTAATTGTAATCTAGAACGTAATTTCAAGAGGACAAAAAAAGAAAATTTTAGAAAAGGACCAATTACCAAACTTTTCTTCTCTATTTTCTCAAGTTTGAAAAAGACACGTTTATTTCTCAAAGTTTAAGTTCAATTTCTTTTTTCCTTTTAATGATAATTCCTAGTGTTGTCTTCAAATTTTAACCCAAAAGCTTGTCCTGCGAAAAAGACCAATATAGGTCCATTGATTGTGGTAGGACGATTAATATTATTATACTCTTATTAATTAAAAAAATTAAATTTAAATTCTAAATATAATTTTATTTTATTGAGAGCATCATATTTTTTTAAAAATAAACCCTACAATATACAAAAATAAATTAATCGAGTGCTAACAAAAATACCAAACACAGCTGGTCAAGAAAATAGTATACTACTTATTAAGTTGAATAAAGAACATTGACAAATACTTATGGAAAAATTCAAAGTACTAAAAGCCCTTATCTGAAAATCAGCCTTAATCCAAAGCCTCTGTTTCATTTTATTTGATTTTTATGCTAAAAAGGTAATTTTTTACTTGTTCATTTTATTAAATTAAAAGAATTTTCTTTCCTTGCAAGTTTTAGATTTTTAACAAATAATTCATAATGTTAATTTAATAAAATAAATCATTAATTAATATTTTTTTAAAGAGCGTGTCAAGTCAACATGAGTCCACTAAAATGAAAGAGGGTGAGTAATAATGGTGTGTTTGGCAAAAAAAAATGTTGACAAATTATTCTTTTATGAATGACTAAGGGTCTGTTTGTTTGGATACGACTTTTAAAATTATGATTTCAAATCAAGTTGTTTTAAAGCTAAAATTTTGTAATTTAATTTTTTTAAGTTGTATTTTTTCTCTTTCATAAACATAAGAAATTCACAATTTGTGAGAACTACCATAAATTTTTCAAAGTTTATACAATCTTATCAAATGAACAAATTATAATTCATAAACACAGACTAATTTCTTTCATAGATAAATATTTGTGATTATATGTTATTACAAACTTTCAAATACACATAACTTTATATAAACCCCACTAATCTCACATTTCACCAATAGTAATAACTAACTATTTTTTAAATACATTCCTCTCACATGATACGAACAATATCTTCACATTGAATATATCTTTTCCACAAAATTTAAATGACGAATCTTAATTTGTGAGTCTAGTTTTACATTTAAAAAAAAAATTGTAATCACAACTTGAAATTCTACTTTTTCGAGAATTGAAATTTTAGAATTCATTTGAACATAGATATGGAATCATGATTCAAAATCACATTGGTTGAAGTGGAAGTTTTGTTAATTTGAAAAATACAATTTAAAATTTTAAAATTATATTTTTTTATAAATCTGAAAGCCTCACAAACTGTGAAAAAAATCAAAAAAAATTTAAATTCTTATATAATTTTACCGACAAACAAATCATAATCCATAAAAAAAATATCAGAACATCATGACAAACCACTTTAATAAATCATATATATACCTTTTAAAAAAGATGTATAAAAAATAAATAATGAAAAATTTAATCAAATCAAAAATACTTTCATAAGTTGGAATAACTACCTTATAGAGTAAAAAGAATTAAATAAAAAGACAACTATTTATGAAGGGTAATAATAATGATAGACCCTAACTATGACTTGTTGACATTTTCTTCTTCTTCTTCAGACAACACACCAGAAGAGAATAAAAAGCACCTCTTCTTCCCTAACACCAAGTTTCTTTTGGGGAAGAGAGACTCATATGTGTATCTATTTGTAATAAACAAGAAAAAGGGTATCCGGGTTTTTGATTTTCTTGATGAATTGAAACTTGATCATTCTACACTTGTTAATTTCTGGAGGAATTGGGGAAAAATTAAAATGGAATTGGTTGATCAGTCTGAATCTTCTCCTTTGGTTCCTCCTTCTGTGATCACTGACACAAGAGAGATCGATCTTGAAGCTGGTTCTAGTGAACAGATTCAGTGTAGGATTTGTCTTGAGACTGATGGTCAGTTTTCTTTCTTCATTTCACCCTTTTTTTAATTCTTTATTGTTTGAAATATTAGTTGGTTCAAGTGTATTAATTGGGATTTTTGTGGTGTTCCTAACTGTAAAGGTAGCTGCTTTAGGTGATTCTTGAGGACCCTTTTATGCAATGAAAGTATTTTGGTGAATTTGTCTTGAAATTATGATACCATAACCCCAAGTGTATTAATTTGTCTTGGTTCAAGTGTATTGATAGGAATTTTTGTGGTGTTTCTAACTTTAAAAGAAGCTGCTTTTAGGTGATTCTTGAGGACCCTTTGCTGTAAATGAAAGTATTTTGGTGAATTTGTCTTGAAATTTGATACCATAACCCGAAATCATACTACTCAAGTAAGGCGGATGAGTTTTGCATTGGGTTGAGAAATTTGAGCATGTGGTAGTATTAGTTTTGTCTGATTACAGTGGAAATGAAAATATCATGTGATACTGCATATAATATATTTGGATTTGTTACTTATCAACATTTGTTTTCTATTTGGTTTATTAAAGAAATGAAAGAAGTAAGAAGTTTTTAGTAAGAGGCGGTGTGAATTTTTATGCGCTTGGTGGATGCTTGATTTTCTGGGTCGTTTGTTGTTTATTTCGTTCTATAACATAATATCATTTGCCTCGGTGATGGATGTACTAATGAAACATATTCAAAAAGAGGTGGAGAGGTGCCATGGTGTATGTTCTTTGTAGATGACATAGTGTTGATTAACAAGACACTCGACGAAGTTAACGATAGGTTGGAGGTTTGGAGACAGACTCTAGAGTGTAAAGGGTTTTTAGGTTGAGTAGGATTAAGACTGAATACTTGGAGTGCAAGTTTAGTGAAGTAACTCACGTGACACATGTGGGAGTACAAATTGAAACACAAGTCACTCCCAAGAAAGGAAGTTTCAAGTATTTGGAGTTAATAATACGATGATGTTACACATCGTATTGGAGTAGGTGGACGATATGGAAGCTCACATCCGGTGTCTTGTATGATAAGAATGTGTCACCAAGCATTAAGGGTAAGTTTTATGAAGTGGTGATCAAACTGGCTATGTTGTATGGGGCGGAGTGTTGGCCATTCAGAGCTCGCAACCTCACACGCCCAGAAGATGAGAGTAACGTAAATGAGGATGTTGAGATGAATGTGTCAACATACTAGGTGTGATAGTATTAGGAGCAAAGCTATCCAGGACAAGGTGAGAGTGACCTATGTGGTGGAAAAGATGAGGGAGGCGAAATTGAGATGGTTCGAGCATGTGAAGAGAAGAAACACATATGTCCAGTGAGGAGGAGTGAGAGGTTAACTATAGTGGGTATAAGTAGAGGTAAATGTAGACCAAAGAAGTCTTGGGAGAGATGATTAGATAAGACATTCATTAACCGAGGACATGACCTTAGATAGGAAGATATGGAGGTTGAGGATTAAGGTAGAAGGTTAGTAGGTCGAGTGTTGTCTAGTTTCATTTTCAGTATTGGAGTGAGAGGTTAACTATAGTGGGTATAAGTAGAGGTAAAGTTAGACCAAAGAAGTCTTGGGAGAGAAGATTAGATAAGACATTCATTAACCGAGGACATGACCTTCGATAGGAAGATATGGAGGTCGAGGATTAAGGTAGAAGGTTAGTAGGTCGAGTGTTGTCTAGTTTCATTTTTAGTATTGTTATTATTACTTCCCTACTATCTTATTTTTTATTTTAGTATTACCTGATGTTTTTTCATTTGCTTTGGTTATCGTATTATTTTGGTTGCTACCGTTCTCTTCTTTATTGTTTTCAGCATGACTTCTTCGCTATTGTATTTGCTTTATATACTTGTTTTTTATATGCTTACTTGAGCCGAGAGTCTATCGGAAATAGTCTCTCTACCTTCACAAGGTAGGAGTAAGGCTGCGTGCAGCCGTGCAACACCCTCCCCAGACCCCACGTGAGGAATTACACTGGGTATGTTGTTGTAGCATAACATTATTGGGTTATATGTGCTGAACTTGTGCTGTTTCAGAACTGGGATGTGCTTATAAATGTTTTTGTTTTTTCTTTTCAGGTAGGGATTTTATTGCACCTTGCAAGTGTAAAGGTACATCAAAGTTTGTTCATAGGGAATGCCTGGATCATTGGCGTGCAGTGAAAGTATGTTTTTCATTTTTGGCTTTTGAATCTGTATTACTTGAGCAGTTTTAACCTTGTTATTGTCGAAGTTGCCTTGTTGCTTTTGTGTTAGAAAGGCACTCCATCAAGATTTTTGTCATTTCTTGTTCTTTTATAACCATGGTTTTCGGGCTAGCTTGCGCGCACCTCGACTAGTTCCATGGGGTACCTGTTACCTCCCATCAGTACTGGTATCAGACAGGTAACTCTGCCCACCAAGGCTTGGACATGTCGACAAATGGAAAGAAATCACCTAGTGTTTTTGTCTCCGTTGGAATTAGAACATTAGATTTCATGACTCTCAAGTATCCACTCCATTGATTAGTAGGTCGCACCGTTGGGTGCTAGAATACTGTTATTCCTTACCTTACTTGGAATTAATTTGTTCTTGTATTGATGCATTAAAGCGTAGAATCAGGATTTGATTAGTTTCATTTGTACATATATTGAGCATGTATAGCTTTGGACTAGCCACTATACTTGCAAGAGTCATTTTTCGTGTGTGCTTTTCATTTCAACACTAATTCAAAATTATCAAGTAGTTGTTGAGGCTTTCCTTTCATAGAAGCAATGTCTGCATAAGAGTGCTGATAACTTCCAAGCAATTTACAAATTACAGTAAGCAATATTCACCAGAATTATATTTATTTTCGTTAGCTAAATAAAATTTGTATTTTACAGGAAGGATTTGCTTTTTCCCATTGCACAACTTGCAAAGCTCCCTATTACTTGAGAGTTCATGTTCCCACTGATAGAAAGTGGCGAACTTTGAAGTTCCGATTCTTTGTGACCAGAGACATTTTGTTCATCTTTCTCGCAGTTCAGCTTGTAGGTGGTTGGTCCTGTTTACAAATTTTGTTCTTTGATTTTCTGAGATATCCTTACCTTATTTATAGAGAACATATCCAACTGAGCTCTTACCCTTTTCATTGCAGGTTATAGCCTTACTGGGATATTTAGTTTACTTGATCGACACCCGCAATAAATCTTGGTTGCGTTTTACTTGGGGGTTTGATAGCGAACTAAGCTTCTACTACCTATGCGGTAAACATCTTGAGCTTTCCACTAGTTATTATTTGTTAAGTCCTGATGTTTTTTTTTTGATTGGTTGTATGTGCTAAATCATGGTGTTGCCTATCGCAAAAGAAAGAGATCTGTTAAGTAATGATATTTCATGTTGTCTTGTCCTATAAATTCTGTTGTGCCAATCTCCTTTACTCTCCCTCTCTGGAACTTATATCCTTTTCTTCATTTGTTTGTTTCCTGGACAAAATGAAATTTCTGATGGTTGATATGGTGGTTTGAGGAATCTTGCTCCTCTTGAGATATTTTCTCAACGAATGGACATTATACCCTTCAAGAAGCTGAACCAAAGCCAATAATCTTCCCTAATAAGACTTTTATATGGTTATATCGTCCCGAAGAATGATGTGACAGGAAGGGTTAGGGTCACTATGTTCATAGATGCTCTTATGTTTTTAAAATTTCTGTCCGAAGATGACACTGAGAGGATTCACATTAATGGCAGTTAGTGGTTTGTGGACGCCTTTTTTGTTGCTCGAAGGGGGTCCGTGGTCGTTTAGGATAAAGTTGTTCATATTAGGAGAAGGAACAAAAGATTGAAGGTTTTCCAGTATGGTAGGACTGTCCCTGCACCTACAGTATATCGACCTCTTCATGCAAATTGGTGACAGTTCTGGAGGCTTTACTGGATCAGGATACTTGAAAATCTTCCAGAGAGGAAGTAGGATGTTTCTGGTGTAGTGCTTCTATAGGTTACTAAGAAGAGATGTCACAATGTTCTGCATCTATCAGTTTGACTTCCCAAAGCTTAGATAAAGCTATGTATTTTCAGCTGGTTGGCAACAAGGAGGCATAGCTGAAATTTGAGAGGATAAAATAAAGTAGTTGTCATGTGCAAAGTATAGGAGAAAATGTGAATCGCCTACTATTGCATTGTCTGGTGGCAAGGCAATTGCCTATTTGCCATAAGAAGTGAGCATTTTCTTAAGCATTGAACCATAAGGCATTATGACCAGGGTCAGTGTAATGTCCCTGATGGAGGGCGAGACTGGGAAAAGGTTCAACGGGATTCAAGGCTGGGAAGTTTTTGAAGAAGGGTGCATATAACGCCTTAGGAAAATCCCACATTGTGAAGGGAGAGAAAAGTAACTTGCCTTAACATAACATAGATTTAAATGGTATGAACGCTTTTGAGCTCGATGATGGAGTAGCAAGGGACAAATAGGTGAGGTCTATTGGGCCAAAGCAGACGATATGTACAATGGGCTTGGGTTATGACAAATATGTATCAGAGTTGGATTGGACCTCCCGCAATATGATAGTAGGGCAAACCTCAGCGAGGAGGCTGAGTCCCCAAGGGATGTGTATGTGGCATCCTTGACGAAGGGTGGGTCAAGGACAAGGTTTGTCATGCTTATTGATATACACTTTAGGCAAATCCGACATTAGAAAGGGAGAGAAAAATGATGTGCCTTATTAGACTTGACACAAGTTTACATGGTGCTCGTGGTTTTTATCTCGATAATGACGTAGCCCAAGGTATAATCCATGAGGTCTATTAGGTCAAAGCTAACTATTTGTACCATGGGCTTGGAATGTGAGTTCAACTACCAAATTGTGATATGTGATGCTTTTTGACATGATTGAATTCCCCCCCAAATAAGCGAACATAAGTTTGATGTCGGTTTGTAGTGTATCAACAAATACAAAACACCAGCTGATGTGCATTCTCATTAACAAAGCTGTTATGGTAGAATCCCATGCCGCGACCCACACAAAAGTTGTCCTAATTGCTTCGGGAGGGAACTATCTCCTCCGTTTTGTGGAATCCCATGTAAATGTCTTTACAAAAAAATATCTTCTTAGGTTGCCCTTTGTTTTTTTTTTTTTTTTTGATGACAAGGGAAACCCGCAGCCGCTACCTTTTTTGGGTGCGCACAGGGTAAAACCCCCGCTCTTAGGTTGCCCTTTGTTGTGATGTAAAATCCTAGTTCTTAAGATTTACGTAGTTTAGGTCATTCTTAGAGCATAATAGAAACATGCCGAACACTTGATAACTAGCAAAGATTTAATAAAACACATGCATGAATAGCTTCCGTTATATAATTGTCATAAGTAGTTGCATAATTACCTGCTGAAGCACCTGCTCTGCTGCAGCACTGGAAGTTGCATAATCTTGTCATCATTTAATCCCTGTATTATATTTCCCACATTATAATCCCTGTATAACTTGCTCACGGTCAAACGATACTAAAGTGATCCTTGGTGGCTTGTTAGTATTCAAGGGGTTTATACATTACGGGACTCATATGTTTTCCTTTTAATTTCTACTTCTGCTAGTAGTTTATGATTTTTATTTGAGATATGCTTAGTTAGTACCTTTTTCTCTGCAAGAATATTATAAATGAACTAAGTGGACCATTGATCTTTTGTCCCCAAGTTCATCTCCATCCATCATTTGGAGGTTCTCTCAGAAGTAACAAAAAATAGTCTAAACATAGTGGGAAACCTAAGCATCTGTATTGTCCCTGTTATGTGGGAGAGTTAGAAAAAAGGAAGGTGGGTATCATTGGTGTGGGGTTGGGGGGTTGGGTAGGGGATTAGATATCACATATACTTTTTCATATACATGGCACAGGATAAATGTCGCAGAAGTATAGATTTTAAGATAGATGTGCAGTCATACAAGATATGATAAGATTAGAGATAGTCACTTTTGATAATGGGCGCAAGTAGATCACATAAATAAAACAACAGATTTGTCTACATGGTATGATTGTGTCCAATGTAGGCCTCCAGATGAAGCAATGAGGATTTGATTTGATGATGCAAAGTGTTAGAGTGGACGAGGTAAGTCCAAAGTCACATATAGAGAAGCCACAAAGCACGTAATCTCTTGGAAGTTTTACGACACAATAGAAGTGAGGGATCTATATAGGCGATACCAATGTATTATGCTTAAGGTTTAGTTGTTATATTTCTAACTTGCATAAGGTTTAGTTGTTAGGTGTAGATTTAGAGAACTTATTGTTTTAAAGAACTTCTAATTTTGCTTACAACGAACTTCTTGTAGTGGAATGAAATAGACTTGATTAGAGAGGACTGGATGGTGTTGTGAAATCTGAATCAGGCTGGATGAGTTAGTGGGACCCTAGGGTGCAGGGTGGAGGTTTTGACCTTGTCTAATCAGTATGCAAGGTGTGGAAAAAAATCAGTATGGGAAGGGCCAAACATTTCATTAGGCAAGTTATTCCCAACAGATGCATGTCAAACCACAATCTAGGTACGCCAATATAGATTGTTTGGAGGATAGCTCATATGTTGCGAGGCTGTGAGGCCCTCATCCTTCACCATGTGGTGAAGAATCGAGTCCCACTTATGTAATATCTTCCTCTAATTTTAATAAATTTTCAAAAAGAGAATCTACAAAACAAAACCAGACTATGGATGAGTTTTTTACACTCTTATCGGCGGTCGGGTATTAGTGTATCAACAGGCCCCTTAAACTATTTAATTGTTTTTTATTTTGAGTTAGTATTAGTAGATGGAAATGTCTCGATAATAAGATCCAGTTGAGGCGTGGAAGATATTTATTGTGCAAAATATTTGCATGTCTATCCCAAAGTATTTAGTTTTAGGAGTCCGAACCTTCAGGTGCTTGGACAGCTTAGAATAAGCATTGCTGTGGTTTTCACCTTTGCATTCCTTGTGATGAAGGCATGAAGCAATGCAACAGCTTCCCCGACAAGAGAATACGGGAGCCACCTCAAAATTACAGGAGAAAAAGAGAAACAAAAGGAGCGAGGGACAGAGAAAAAGGGGATTAAGTATCACAGAATCATTGATCTGTTTCTTGTTAATCTGGGTGCAGTAGCATTAGTCTATTTCTGTATATCTTGGCAAGAGACGTCCGATTCCTTTATGTCCATCACGACACTCAAGGACCAAAGATGGTGCATAATTTTTCAAAGGCACCCAAGGACCAAAGATAGTGCATAATATTTCAAAATAATTGATAGTTATTGCAATGGGAATTGTGTTTGTTATTCTTCGTGATCAATATATGCTGACCATTTGATGATATTCAACTTTCGTATTCACATCCTCTAAAAAAAAGAAAAAAGAAACTCACTTTGAGGTATTGATTTGACAATGTACAGGGGCACTGTTATTTTTCGCTCTGCTAGGCCTATCTGGTTGCTTCATTACCTGTTATGATCGAAGAGTGCGCAATGATTTGGCTCAACCCTGCCGCGAACTATGCCTTTGCTGTTGTCATCCTGGGTAAAGAGTCTTGACTCGTCATTAGTAATAAGCTTAATACTGCACTCTTCTTCCTTGTTTCTCTCATCATCAATCCAAGGAACAAGTAAATGAAGGTTAACCAATGCAAGAACATTTTTTCTGTTACATCACTTTTGCACTCTTGATAGACTGCAACATAGCAATTAAGCATTGTCAATGAAGCTGTGTTTGTTTAGTTTTCTGGATAATTATTATTAAGTCTTAGTCTCTCCTTTGTCCTCTTTAGGACAAAATATTTGCGTTGTCATTCTGAAAATCTGCTGCTTTGTTTGGATGTGTCCATCATCTATTGTTATACATGCTAAAGCTGTTTTTGATGGATTACCTGTTATCATTTATTAATTTTTATATTAATATTTTATCCGGTATCTACTGCTTTAGCATCTTGTACAACAGAAGTGCGAGAAATGGTGCTCTCTGATCTCTTTCTTGTGTTTCTTGTGATGCTACTTCTTGAGGAATGATTTATAGTTTTCTTTTCCTGATGGCTGGTGCATCATCGTTATCTTATGATGCCCTTGCAGAATGTGTGCAGACTGTCATTTGCCTGGTACACTTTGTATGTGGACTGATTGCACAACATGCTTTGAAAGTTGTGCTGGTGCGGCCAGTGAATGTGGAGGTTGCTTAGGAGGTGCCGGTGAAGCTGGGTTGCCACTAGTACTTATAATGGCTTTAATTGTGCTAGGACTATTTACCGTCATCGGCATATTTTATAGTGTTTTGGTTGCTACAATGGTTGGACAGAGAATATGGCAGAGGCATTACCATATACTTGCAAAAAGAATGCTGACAAAGGTGCGCTTAACCCTATTCTATGTTTTGTGCTTTCTTGCCATTCCTTCCCAATCATTGTCTTGAACCCTTTCGCCGAGAGGCGGTTCATTAAAATGTTATATACAATAAATCCTCGAGTACGCGATACCACTCATAATTTGAGGCATGATGACTGCTACAATTCTTAAGATGTTTATCAGCAACCACCTAATGATATGTTTGTTATTCTGTTGAAGGAATATGTTGTGGAGGATGTCGATGGTGAGGTCAACGGAAATGATTGGTCGCCGACAGCTCTGCCACCGGAGCATGTTCAGCAGCTGAAATCACTTGGACTTATGTAAAAAAATTGAGGATTTTGACATATATGAAATTCCATGTAACTGGGGCTCTCATCATGTGATTTAGTAGTATAAGCAATTAGACCTGCAAGGCATAGTAAGGTCTGTGTACATCGTACCCTCTCCAGACTCCCTTTTGTGGGATTACATAGGGTATGTTGTTGTAGTGAAACTTGACAGAGAGAAAATCCCTTTCAACCCAATATTGTTCATATTTTGAGGATGATCACATGTACTTGTTAACAAAATAGATCCTTAACAATCCAAATGAATTAACAGTTGCAATCTGGTTAAACCCCTTCTAGTTCTAGTAGTTCTTTATTGTTATATTTGTATGCTGTATCTAAGTATATTGGCTTATTGACTTGTTTTTATCAGATCTTCAACTTTGTGAAGGAGAACATGTGGTATTGTTTTGCTTTGCTTTTTAAGAAGAAAAATTGAATATTTGCTTGTCAACAAGAAGCTAAAATTGTAGTTTGGGGGTATTATAATGAATTGTATGGTCGACTCTGTTGTTAGCTCTGCATCAATCTCAATAGAAGTGGGGGTGTCTATCTACATATATAAAATTGAACAAATAGACACATGTGTCCTACGTGGCACAATATACGTAGGACGCTACATAGAATGTGAATTATCACATATATAGAACGTCGCATAGGATGCATGTGTCTACTTGTTCAACTTTATACAAATTTAAGTGCCTACTTGTGCACTCTCAAAATTCAAGGGCATAGATACCAACTGAGATCAAGTTAAATGACACATTTTTAAAAACTGTCGTACTTTATTGAAGTAGTTTAAAGTTTTTCTCAAAGCAAGATTCTTTTTCCACCCAAGAAAAAGAAATTAAAGAAAAAACTACAATTACCTACACACTTTCTCTTTGGACAATTTTTTTCAAACAAAAGTTTCAAAAACTTGTTTCTAATTTATTTTTTTGATTTGGACAGGGAGAGCAAAGTTCCAAAATGAAAATGCAATCTAAAATTTGATTACTTTTTTTAGAAGTTAAATTCGAAATCCAATCCAAATCCAAAAATTCAAAGAAGATTGAGTTTTGATTTGATCCAAATTAACCCATAACCACTAAATCCCACCTTGATTGTCACAACATTGTTGTACATAATTTAGAAGCTAAATATCATGTATCTAGGTGTATTTTAGCGTTAGAAAGTCGATGTGGAGTTTTGGCATCGATATTGATGATTTGAAAGGATTTGTGATTATAGTTGTGTCGATGGAGTCACAATAGAGGTGAAAATTAAATTTAGTGATCCAATTGTTCAATGTTAATTGAGTTTCATATGGGATAATTTGAGGCCCAAGGATGGTAATTTTGAGTTTGAGGATAGGCCATTGCTATTGAAGATTCTGAGTGTTGAAGAAGATTATATTACTGTTGTCCAAACAATGATCCCCTTCTTCAAAGTTTAGAGATAAATCCAAACTATTTCACTTAATTTAAGAACAAATTTAGTCATTTTATGTTGTAAAAAAAAACTCTTTTGTTATTAGTAAATAAGAACACATTTATAACGACAAAGATATATTTTACCTTTACGATTATATGGATTGAAAGTAAATTGGACTTATTTCCTTTTTGAAATTGTTTGTCAAGATAAGCTCCTCCTCCTTTAATCAGAAGTATAGGGTTGGTAGGGAGTGCTTCCCTCTAAATAGGGCCCTACACTGCACAAATTCAAAATAATCAGACTCCTATGCAAGTATCAAACCTCGAAGACAAAAGTGCTCATTACCTCCCTGAACTTGAAGCTTTTTATTCAGTGTACGCCTAAACTATATTCCGTTTTAATTACCCCCGAACTTGTTTATTCCTCCATCGCGTACACCTTTATGGTCCGGCCACTCCAATCGTGTCTACACGCGCATGACAGGTTGACAAAAGTGGTGATGTGAATTTTCAGCTGGATAAATATTAGCCATCTAGATAAATAAATGCCAAACCTTCTCACCTAGATTAAAACTTCCGGACTAAGCTTCTCACTAAGCTCTAAACGTCTCACTAAGCTCTAAGAAGTGTAATCGACGACGATAAATTTCAAACCTTTTGGCTCTCTAAGAAGTGTAATCGACGAAGTAAAGGGCAGATTTCGCGGAACTCTTTCTGAATTTGGGTCAGTTGCAGTTCTTAGACGTGAAGTTCTTACTCGATTTCGTGAAGCGTTTGGTAGATTTTCTTTCGATTTTGTCTGAAATTCTTACCAAGTAAGTGATTATCCACTCTTATGATGTGTTATTGTTTGTTTCCTTTACTTTTTCATTTATATTTTGCCTTATTTTTCGTTTAAGATTTCGCCATAATTCGACTAGGGTTTCGCCATAGTTTCCGATTGATCTTCCAATTAGGGGTTTGATAGTTTTCAACTAGAATTTTCACTTAATGAATGTATTATTAAGAACTTGTTCAGCTTATACATGCATGAGTATTAGGGTTTCTAGTAATTAGTTCAAAAAATTAGGGCTTTTTAGTAAAATTAAGATTCTAGGGTTTTGATTTCAATATTCTATTTTGGTATTGTTAAATGTTGGGGGTTTTTGTAATTTCCTTATGTATATTTGTATGTTGTTGAGTAAAATCAACATTTTAGGGGTTTTATGGTTCCAATTCATCTATTATGTTTTTGTATTGTTAAATATTATAATTTCCTTGTATAATTGTTTGCTTCTGAGTAAAATTTGATTTTGTTGCCTCTGTTTTCCTGTTGTTGTCTTTGTTTTGGTGTTGTTGCCTTTGTTTTGCTGTCATTGCATATTTTTTGTTGTTGTTGCCTTGTACAATATATTGATTATTATTGTGGTTATAGGTTGACACTATGGCTACTAAGTACCTCAATTTAAGGTTCAAATTTGGGGGTATCTTGGTGAGTGAGGTAGGTCCAATATATGTTGGGGGTAGGACTGAATATATAGAGAATGTGGATGAAGATCATTTGTCAATTCCTGAACTTGCAGATTATGCTAAGTCTTTTGGGATTAGTAAGTTAGGAAAAACTTATGCAGTTCCATCTCTAGGGGGTGATCTGGTGGAATTGAAAAATGACATGGACATTTGTAATATTGCATTATTTATGCATGATGGGGACATAATAGATATTTATGTGTGTCAAGACACTATTCTGAAGGATGTGGGTCCCACTGAAGGTCAAATTAGTCAATCTTTAAGTCAAGTGGGTGAGTCTTTTAATGCACATGGGAAATCTGATGGTTCTTTAACTGCACAACCAAAATAACTAGATCTAGGGTTAAGTTCCTCTTCTTCCTTTCCATCTAGTGAAAGAGTTGAGAATGATGGGGTTGCAGGTGTCTAACAAGAAACTGATGATGGTTATTCTTCAATAGATTGGACTGATACTGAAGAGGAAGTTGAACCTATTGTCCAACAAGGAATTGAACCTTCTATTCAAGAAAAAGTTGAACCAAGTGCCCAAAAAAATACAGAGGAAGATATAGACAATGATTCTATTTGTTCTGACCAGTCTATTGACTATGGAAGTGATGTGCATGAGGAGTTAATGATTGTTAAGGAAGATGTGAGAAAGTTTAGAGAAAGTAGGAGGAGAAAGAAGAAGGAAAAAATAAAAGGTTTTTAGGTGAAGTTGGACTTGATGAAGGGTATGAAGATATTGAAAAAGGTAAAAAAAAATTCAAGGGTAAGCTAACAGAGGATGAGCCATACTATGACAGTTCTAATTGTGATAGTTTTCAAAGTGATGAAGAAGAACCTGTTTCTGATGATGAACTTGAAGGAGGGAGTTTAAGGGGGAGAAAGAAGAGTAATAGGGTGATATATGATTCTACTTGTGATGTTGTAACATGGCAGTGTGGTTTGATTTTTGAAAGTGTAAAGGAATTTAGAGAGGCAGTTACAAAATATGCTATAAAAAAAAGAGTTGAGTTAGACAAGTATGTGAATGAGAGTACTAGAGTAAGAGTCAAGTGTAAAAGTGGTTGTCCATGGCTGTTGTATGCAAGCAAGGAAGGGAGGAGTGAAAACTTCACTATCAAGACATACAACCAAGACACAGATGTACCAGGACCACCAATAATATTTTATGTAATTCAAAATTTTTATGTAAGTATCTGAAAAATAGAATTATTTCTCAACCTAGTATAAAAGGGTGGGAAATACAAGATTTGGTGAGGAAAGAGTTGAATGTTCACGTAGGCAAGGCAGTTTGTTTAAAAACAAGAAAAAATGTTTTAAAGGAAATTATGGGGGATCATGTGGAAGAATTTAACAAAATCCTAGACTACATGGATGTGTTACTCCAAACAAATCCTGGTAGCACTTGTGTTGTGAAGCTTACAGATTCAGAATCAGAAAACGGGATGAAACAATTTCACTCTTTTTATATATGTTTTGATGTTATGAAAAAGGGTTTCCAACAAGGATGCAGAAGATGTATAAGGCTGGATGGGTGTTTTCTAAAAGGAATTTGTAAGGGTCAACTTATGGTAGTTGTTGCTAAGGATGCAAACAACCAAATGTATCCAATATCATAGGCAGTAATTGGTACTGAAAACAAGTTGACATGGAAATGGTTCATGACTATTCTGCAAGATGATCTTAATCTAGGAGATGGTTCCCAGATCACTATCATTAGTGATATGCAAAAGGTAACTGATTTTTTTTTTTTTGTCTTTAATTTAATTTGATCAAAATTTAACTATCTTTATTATTTTGTTTTGCAACTACAGGGACTAATAGCTTCTGCAGATGAAGTATTTCCAGAATGTGAGCACAGAATGTGTGCTAGACACATATTATCAAATTGGTCATAAAACTGGAGAAGCATAGAGAGAAGGAAGAAATTTTGGGCTTGTGCTAGATCCACTTTTGAGGCACAATTTAAGTACAATATAAATGCTCTATCCAAGCTGGGAACATGTATAGTTGAAGCCCTTATCATATACAACAAGGAGAAATAGTGCAAAGCTTTTTTTCAAACTTTTTCGAAATGTGATAGTATAGATAACAACATGCCAGAGAGTTTCAATGCTTGGATCTTGGGACCTAGGAACAAGATTATTGTAACTATGTTGGAAGAAATTAGAGTTAAGGTGATGAGTAAGTCAAGAGCATTTGCTGAAACATGGACATATGGAATATCTCCAATTATAATAATGGTATTCAATACCAATGTAACAAGATCAATGCAGTGCAACATTGAATGAATGGTGATGATGGATTTGAAGTGTTAGAAGGGGTATACAAGCATACTGTGAACTTGGGTCAACATAAATGTAGTTGCAGATCTTAGAAATTAAAAGGTATCCCATGTGCACATGGTATAGCAATAATGAACCACTTGAACATGGATGCATCACAAGCAATTTCAAGTTGGTATAGAAAAGAGACATATCTGAAGACATATTATCATTTCATTCAACCAGTCTCAAACATGTAAATGTGGCCTGAAAGTAGAAACCCAATAGTTGAACCACCTGAGGCAAGAAAAATGCCTGGTAGGCCACCAAAGAACAGAAGAAGAGAAATTGGTGAAGTGAGAAAAGCTGGGAAGTTGCCAAGAATGGGGACAGTAATGACATGTTCAATTTGCAGAGGAGCAAATCATAACAAGAGAAATTGTCCAAAAAATTATAAACCTAAGTCTACACCAACACCCACTCAAGAGGTACATTCACATTAATTTACTTTTATAAGTTAGATTAGGTTACTTATTAATTTAGTCTCTTGTTTTATTCTTTTTCTACTCACATTAGTCCTCCACTGAAAAAAAGAGGGGTAGAGGTCAATATGAAAGCAAGCAGTAGCAACACTGGTACAAGAAGAGGTGCAAGAAGTGGTCACAAGAAGAGGCCAAGAGTTGTGGGACAAGGTGTATTTGTTGTTGATACTAGATATACATGTATTAATGTAAGTGTCTTATAAAACTGTCAAAATTATATTTTTAAATGTGAGTCCCAAAATAACTAGGTTGTTAATATTTCAGCAAGGATTGTCTAGCAGTATGAGGGTTAATACTGGTGTGGTGAGTTCTGCGCATGTGACATGTGATATTGATTTTAAACCTACCAAGGGACTGAAGTGGTAAGGAAAACAGGCCATGACTCAAAGAGAACTTCAAGTCCAAAATGTTATGTGTGGTATTCAAACCAGATCAAAAGCTGTTGAAATTCTAACAAGGGCACAAACCAAGGAAAAATCTCCCTCAAAGAAAACTTCTTAGTTTAATGTGTGTTGGTGCTTTGGTGGTTGTGTGGTTGTAACAACCAAACTTAAATTAGTGATTGTTTTGTATTTTGGTGCTTGTGTGGTTGTTCAACCAAACTTAAAGTAGTGACTGTTTTGTGTTTTGGTGCTTGTGTGGTTGTTCAACCAAACTTAAAGTAGTGACTGTTTTGTGTTTTGGTGGTTAACTTAAGTTACTGTGGTTGTTGGTTGAAACAATGAAACACTATGATGTTTGTGTTTAATGATCAAGAAAGCACTAGTTATGTTATGTCTTTATGTTATACCTTTATGTTATTATTTTGTGTTTTGTTATCATATTACCTATTCCATGTAACTGTAGTTTTATGAAAAAAGGACAAGTAAATTGAACATACACAAATATATATATATATAGCTTTAATCAGCAGAAACATACATCACTAAAACATCAAACCAAACTAATCCACAAAATGAGAACTCTAGAACCAAAAGACCTTGCGTTAATAACAATTACATTCACAAAAAAAAATTCAACGACACACTAAATAAAAGAACAATATCACATTACATATCAAACTAATGCCCAAAATCAGTTTTAACATCCTTCTACACTTCAGCTGTTTTTCTTGTTTGTTGGTCTTCTCCAACAGACCCAAAATCACAGTATTCGCCTGGCTAGGAAATTCTGGATCATACCAATCAAAAAACTTACAAGGATTTCGAAATAAGAACTGCATTTCATAAAATCAAAGTTAAAAAAATTACATAATAAGAAATTGACAAATTAAAAGCAAAAAAATATGAAACAATACATACCCTATAATGTCTACAATCGAGAAATCTACGTCCGGAATTGTCATTTGTCCATGAAATTTTCAGAATTGGAGGAGTCCCACATAAACAAACAAGTCTCCTATTATAATTCATGAATTTAGCAAATGCAATTAAAATGAAAAAGAGAGAAAAATTCTGAAATTTGAAAAGGGGGAGAGATTAGGGAGAATAAATAGTTAGAGAATAAAGAGGGAAAGTTCTGAAAAGATGCCAAAATTAAAGAAAAATATAGATTTTACGTTTTTTTACCATTGTAACTTTATGATGTGGCAAAAATTTACTTCCTCACGCACCTGCTAGAGTTTGTTGTCAATTTTTACGCCAGGTGGACAGTAAAGGTGTACGCGATGGAGGAATAAACTAGTTCGGGGGTAATTAAAACGGAATATTGTTTAGATGTACACTGAATAAAAAGCTTCAAGTTCAGGAGGGTAATGAGCACTTTTGTCAATCTCGAATAGAAAATAAGTTTGTTTGTCAAGACTCAGGTTAAAATTTGTTTTGTTTGCGTCACGTCACGTGGTTGGTGAGGGTGAGGGTGAGGGTGATGCGTGATTTCCGTGATCCTTTACCTCACATACACTTTTTAACACATTCTATTCTCTAAATTCTAAACTAATTGAAATTCAATGTTTCAAACTATTAACAAATACTAATTACATGAACTTCTAATTTACTACTCTCTTATCAAAGAGGCGACGTGCTAATTATATCATTATAGAATTTGACATATATATATAACGTAATTTTCCGATAAAGGGTGTCCAACTGGCTACGCATTAAATATATGTTTGCTTTATAAATAGTAAACTATATACTAATATATTTCTATATGAATTATGAAGGAACCAAAAGTCTTTCTAATTGTCGGTAGCTTCTAGAATGCTCTTTGAGTCTTTTGAATCTACTTAGTCATGCACCAAAACCTCTTGAATCAAATCTAACTTGAATCTCCATAATGTTAAAATTTCTTCTTTTCTTCCATTAGCAATAAAGGTTATAATGGAGTTATAATTAATAAGTATTTTTTATATATATTTTAAATTATAAATTTTAGATTCGAGTCTTTCAAGATATATATAGAGTTATTTTTGTTAGAAAACGTTTTATCTCTTAAAATGAATTTAAATTTCAATATAAATATGAAAACAAATAGAAAGAAAAATAAAAAGGGGATCTTGTATTAATTTGTCTATGGGATCTATTTCAAGAGATGAGAAAACTCAAAGTATACATTAGTCTCATTCTAATGTATAGAAAAGTAACTTTTTAGATGTAATCAAAGGGGAATTAAATCAGACATGAAAAATTTTCTATTTTTAATTTTTTTTAAAAGCAGAGTTTGATTAATTTTTTTCTAATTTTTCTACGTTTTAGAACAAAGTTCATAATTGGACGAAATATTAACAAACAATAAATAATTTTCAATTCTTTAATATGTGAAAGTTCAATAAAGCAAAAATCACTTTGATTATTAATCATGATGTTTTTTCAAAGTTTTTTCTCTGTATGCAAGGGGATTCAAATTCGAAATTTCTTAGTTAAGAACGAGTCAAGTGTGTACCTGCAAATAGAAGAAGATGAACAAGTGGTTAGTCTGATTCACTTAGGGCCCTATTTAAACGAAGTATATATATATACTTTTGACCCCCCAACCTAGAGTAGCTAGGAGGGGAAGTCAAATTAATCCTTGTTCATACATAGGCTTCTCTGATAAGAAATGGGCCACTTCAAATAGGTTCATTGCTCCGACCCAGAATACGATTAATCCAGCATGTTTTCAAAGTTACTTTTTAGAATACTATTCCCAACATATTTTTTTCCCTATTAATTTCCCTCTTCTGCCATCTTATTCTTTTCATACTTTGGACCAAAACATAAAGTTTTCCCATTTTTTAAACGCAATTTTAGTACAAAAATAAATTTTCTGAAATTCATTTTTGCTTTTGGTCAACACTATGATAATTAAATTGTGGCACTAAAAATGCTACTCCTATTTACTTATGACATATGAACAAATGAAAAAAAAAACATGTTATTCATGATGAAAAAACTGTAATTTTTTTCTTTATTTGGAACTTCACCTAACACATTTTATTTTATTTTTACTAGAAACTATATGAATTTCATTTTTTTTAAAGTCTATATGGTTCATAAATTATTGCATAATGAGTGGTATTTGCCAGAAAATGTCAAAACCTAATTATTAAGAAAAAGTCTTCACTCTTACTTTTAAAGAAGAATAGGTAAAGGTGTGTTTGACTCCCCCTCCCCTTTTTTTAATCTTTAAATAAATAGAGGTCTTCTCATTTATTTATTATTATTTTCTAAAGAAAAAATGAAGGAAAATAGAATAACACTAAATTATTTCTCTGAGTTTGACATCTAGAATTTGGTGAAAAGTCAAGAAAATACCTTATGAAGTCCTTTATCCAAATTCTAAGTTTTGAAAATAGGTTTTCTTAAGATAAATATAATTAGACTCCTTTAAAGTAATCCACACACTAATTTTATACACTTTAGAGCTTACACATCCCTTCTGAGAAATTTTTAAATTTTAAAATCGTCCACCACAATAATAATATATATTTATATTTCATTATAATATACATTTTAAATATAATTGGTTAACCAATATAATATCTTTGATTGATTAGTTAAATATGTAATTTACTCAACCAAACCAAAGAAAATATCATTAGATGCTCTTATCTAACTAAATTTCAAGTTCTCAAAGATCCTCTTTTGTTGTTTCGATTCTCACTAAGTACTCAACTATCTGCATTAAACTTCGATTAAATATAAATTTATATCATAAAGTCTACATTAGGAAAAGAGAATATCCCCCAAAATAAAAATGACTTTATACTTAAAAAAACTTAAACAAAAATAAATAAATACTTACGACTCTACTGCGAGATCTTTCTTAAAGATAAGTAAACTTCCTTGAACTCCACAAAACCATTACTTTAAAAAAAATATCCTTGTACTATCCCAAAACCTTTGGGCTCAAGCAAGAATAAAAAAATAAACAACACCCCAAATAAAATAAAGTGACAAAAAAGTCCACATTCCTTGTTTCTAAAACCCATTGGAATATATCAAAACCAAAACCCAAAGTTTTGTCAAAAAAACCACTTTAATTATTAAAATAATACCATTGTATTCATGTGGCAACCTTATCCATTTCCCACTGTTTTAGTCTTCCCCTATTTTTCTACTATACATATATAGATCCAACAATTTCATTACACATCAAATTAAAAGTTCTACAAATAAAATTTTACAATTTAGTAGTATGGCTGATATTGCTATGTTGGTTGCAGAAGAGTATGAAAGGAGAGTGAAGAATTCAAGAAAAATTGGTTCTGAAGAAGAAATTCAATTATTTTCTTATTTCTCAGAAATTTTAGCTCAAAAATTTGATGGGTATTCTTCAAAAATCAAGATGAGTTTTGGAGAAACCAAAATTATTGAGATGAAAAGAGGGGATTTTGAGCCTAAAAGTGAAGTGGGTCTTGCAGCCATTAATGGGTTTTTTTCTGCTTGAACAAAGAAGAAAAAATGGCAGCTAATTTACTCTTCTTTTTTTTTTGATTTTACATAATTATGAAGAGAAAAAAAAGATGTTGTAAATGTTATTTTAAGTTTTTTTTGGTCTATAGATTGGTAACTATTTCAGCTGTTAATTCTGTTGCTTGTTCTTGATGTAATTATGCAATTCACAATCTTGAAAAAATGTTTCTTATTCTTAGTTTAATACGTAGTTTTCATTTTATGCGACATTGTTTGATTGATACGGTATTTAAGAATAATTTTTTTTGATTTGAAGTAATTCTTAGATAAATTTATAGATATTTCAGTGGTTGTAAATTATTTAGTTAAAAATAAAAGAGAAATTTAAAGTTATTAAATTATTTTTAATTACAAGGTAATTTGATTTTGAAATGTTCATATGACTTATGAGCTCTAGCAAATTAATTAAAAGTGTTCGATAATGACAATTGTTGTCGAGCACTTTTTCCCCGATGCAGAATTGTCATCTTTACAAATGAAAGTGACTACAATTTTAACTACATACGCAGATGTTACGAGTCCGATGATTACTCAATTAATAATTATTTTTAAAAATATCATAATAAGATAAATATATTCATTGACCTCAAAAATTCTATCAGTTACATTTTCAGGTTTGCCATAAGATGTAGAGTTTAATTGTATGTCTTCAAGCCAAGTTTATTTTTTTAAGTGTTCAAAACTTCAATTTTTCTACTTTAACAACTTAGCATAGTCCAACAAGTGAATCTAAGTACAAAATAAATCCAAATTGAGGCCCAGGGGACTAATCCAACAGTTGGTATATATTTACACTCTCTTTTACTATAGTTTTTTTTTGGAATTTTACATTATGAATTTGTATTAATTATATATATTCTCCCTTTTATTCTTTTCGATACACAATTTACAAATGAATGTCTTTTTCTTGTTCTTTTTTTCCTCTGAAAAATACTAAAGGACAACTTTGAGGAAATACATATATGTATCTATGTATTGCTGTAGTTATAGTATAAGAGTGTTAGATTTGAGGAGATACATATGTGTATTTATGTATTTATAATATTTTTGTATATCTATAACATGCGAGGATAGCTATGAGGAGATATATATATGTGTATTTATGTATATGTGTATCTATGACTTGTTAGTGAACAACTGACATTTTTGAGGAATATGTCTTTTGATTTTGCCTCAACTGACATCTATATTCTCTAATTTTGGATGTGTACAAGTAGATATTTTCATCTTACATGGCATCCTTCATGACAATTTTATATCCTACGTGGTGTCCTACGTCTACTTGTTCAATTTTATACAAATTTAAGTGTCTGCTTCTGTATATCCAAAGTTAGAGAGGATAGATGTCAGCTGAAGCCAAATTCAAGGACATATTTATGTATTATGCCTATGTGTATTAGTGTATCTAGCATGTATTGGATGAGTGGACAATTTTTAACACAAGTGATACAAGAGCATATGTATACAAGTGATACAAGAGTGAAAAAATACAAATGATACAAGAGTGAATATTATAAGTGATACAAGAGCTTTAAAAATACAAATGATGCAAAAGTGAATGAATACAAGTGATATAAAAGCGAATAAATACAAGTGATACAAGAAAGAATGAATATAATGATACAAAAAGAGTGAGGGATGTGGAAATACAAAGCACAACCTAAATGTCATATGAATATAACAAATACAATTACTCGATACCTCAAAAAGTATAATCAAATACAATTACATCTTCAGAAAAAGGTAAAAAATCACTTAAATAATTTATAAAGTAAGATATAAGAAAAAATGGCAAAAATGACCCTTTATATTTGAGGGTAGGTTTAAAATTGATGAATAAATATTAATTGTTAAAGCACAAAATTGTAGTTGAAGAACATATAAAAATAAAAAATATTAATTTTTCAGTAAAAATCAAAATTAGTGTATTCTATCTAGATGATAAATTTTCATAATTTTTGTGTTTCGAGGCATTATTTTTCAATCATTTTGATGTCCGTTGATTTCTCCTCGATTTTGCCCTATAACCGATAAACTTTCGTTGATTTTGTCCCTCAATTTTTTAAGACAGTATATACTTTTAAATATCAGTTCTCACTAATTTTTTTAAAGAAAATTTAATAGATAGAGTTCAATAAATACTTTTTACTGAAAACTAAAAGTATTAAGTTTTGACAAATTTAAATTCTCAAAAATGTTAAGTGCATAATTAAGAGATCAATTTTATAAACTTATGACTAACTATATATATATATACCTCAAACTCAAACATTAAGTAGGCGTTTGGTCATGCGATACCATATCACGATATGGTATTGTGAGATGGAATCAGCATTTGGATATGCGATTTTACGCTGATTCCATCTCATGATTCCATATCATGAGATGTGATACCATATTCTCCAAAAACCATGATATTGAATTATATGGGAATACCTATCATGATTTGAGATATTTTAATACAAAAATTGATCCACGAGTTTATATTTTGTTAAAACAACCCCACATTTATATCTACTAACCATTTATTTCATATGTAAATAAAATTTATAATCACATCATTACTTTTTAAAATTTATTATTCTCACCGACATAAAATTTATTATTCTCACCAACATATAGTGTTGGTGCGATTGATGGAATAAATATTATTTATTTACACAAAGCTGTCTCATTTACGTCACATATGCTTTTAGTAATTCTTTATAAAATGTTTGTTGGTAGATAAATATTATGTTGTTGATGCTGGTTTTCGAAACACAAAAGGATTTTTAGCTCCATACAAAGGACTACACTATCATTTGCAAGATTACCGAGGAAGTGAAAGAGAGCCTCAAAATGCCAAATAATTGTTTAATTATAGGCATTCATCTCTGCGCAATGTGATTGAACGGACTTTTGGAGCTTGGAAAAATAGATTTAGAATACTAAAACAAGACATGAACCATTATGATATTGATATACACGTGAAAATTGTCATAGCTTGTGCAGTGTTACATAATTATTTGCGAGAATACCAAAGTACTGATGAAATATTTATGGTCTATGAGCATGAAGATA
>JAJONR010009021.1:0-33550 GCA_029582245.1 Solanum etuberosum
ATTTGATATGAAATTTAAAAAAATAAAGAAGACTTTAATTTAAGGATATGTAGAATATATAAATATGTCTTTTAACTTTGTAGTCTTAAACATCCCCCTGTCTAATTTTAATTTGATATGAAATTTAAAAAAATAAAGAAGACTTTAATTTAAGGATATGTAGAATATATAAATATGTCTTTTAACTTTGTAGTCTTAAACATCCCCCTGTCTAATTTTAATTTGATATGAAATTTAAAAAAATAAAGAAGACTTTAATTTAAGGATATGTAGAATATATAAATATGTCTTTTAACTTTGTAGTCTTAAACATCCCCCTGTCTAATTTTAATTTGATATGAAATTTAAAAAAATAAAGAAGACTTTAATTTAAGGATATGTAGAATATATAAATATGTCTTTTAACTTTGTAGTCTTAAACATCCCCCTGTCTAATTTTAATTTGATATGAAATTTAAAAAAATAAAGAAGACTTTAATTTAAGGATATGTAGAATATATAAATATGTCTTTTAACTTTGTAGTCTTAAACATCCCCCTGTCTAATTTTAATTTGATATGAAATTTAAAAAAATAAAGAAGACTTTAATTTAAGGATATGTAGAATATATAAATATGTCTTTTAACTTTGTAGTCTTAAACATCCCCCCCCCCCCTCAAAAAAAGAACATTTTATATTAAACTCAATAAAATTAAAAGTACAACAAATAATTTGGAAACACAGGAGTACTTATTAAATTTAGTTTGAACTCTTCAAACAAGTTTTTGATCAAATCTTTTTTCTCCAAAAGTTTGAGGCTTTTCACAACATGAACACCAATTTGTAGTTTGAGCAACATAAAATCATTGAACTTCTTGTCAAGTAGAAGTTGCTGCAAATGTATATGTGTGGCCGTAAAAATGAGTACATATTAATTATCTAGATAGTCTTCTCATTTGAAGTTGAGTTATTCATTTTCCTTGTTGCATCAATTTTTGTTGATCTGTATAATTTAACCACAAAAAATATTGTAATTGCATAATTAAATAATTTCTCACAATCTTTCTTGTTTTAAGAAGAAGAAGAAGAATAGAAAACTTACAAAATTCGTAGATTAAAAATGTGAGAAAGCCTCTTTATTTATAGACAACAAATTATAGTATGAAAAGATATTTATCGTGTCTTATCAAATAAGTCACAACCCTTCAGAAAAATCACAACCATTTGGAAATGTCATAACTCGTTTGAAAAGTCACAACCCTTCAGAGAAGTAATTACTCATCAATGTGAAAATGTGTCAACTTTTAATATAATATAGAACAAATAAATAAATAAATAAAATTTAAAATATAGAATATATACTAAATTTTGTCTTTTAAGTTGGGGTATTATAGTAATTTAACATTCAAGTTAGAGAGTTCGCGCTTTTAAGGTAGTATAGATAGATCGATATAGATAATAACATAAAACAACAATAAAAGTTAGCATTTAAGAACTAAAATTCTTGACTTAGATTCTCAACAAAACGAGTGTCAAAAGACGAACAAACAAAATTAGAATAAAAATGTTACTTTAGCAAAAAAAAAAAAATTAGCATGTAGTACAATCATCACTCATCTGTATATAAAAATGAAAATATTAAAACAAAACAAAATCTAAAAAATGAAGATATGAACTATGGAGAATGTAATAAATAAATCTATCATAAAGCTAATGATCAACCACAAAATTAAAAAAGAGATAAAGAAGCTTAACATTATATATAT
The DNA here is from genome assembly GCA_029582245.1 of Solanum etuberosum. Lineage (NCBI taxonomy): Eukaryota > Viridiplantae > Streptophyta > Magnoliopsida > Solanales > Solanaceae > Solanum > Solanum etuberosum. The sequence continues at coordinate 1,746 of JAJONR010009021.1, forward strand.
ATAAAATTGTAAGGGTGTATATAAGAGAGGTTAAGAAACTAGAATTCTAGTCCAACTCAAATTTCATTTATAATATCAATTTTTAAAGAAGATTTTTTATTTCTCTTTCTTACCTAATTTTTTTTAAATACAATGCATATTTTTCTTATAATAAACTATATATTTAAATTGAGAGAAATATTTAAAATCAAGTATTTTTTTCCTACGCTGTTTTTCTTCCTCGTTTCCTCATTTATCTTGTTTCTTTCTTCTTCTTTTTCTTTCTTTTATTTGTTATTTTTATTTTACTAATATTATTTGAACTGCACTTGCTGGTACTATTATTGTTGTTTACTTATTATTATTATTATTAATTATTATTATTATAATTAATATTATTAATATTATTATATCTTTAATTGAATATTAAATAAAATGCATTTCAATTTATTTTATAACATCTGAAAATGATAAGTTTAAGAAATATATCAACAATAGGAGTTAATATAGAATTCTTCTGCATGTGGGGTTCTATTTTCAAACTAATGTAAAAAGTTAGAATTTATTTTTAATTCAAATTTCAACATCATATGAAACTTTTTTAAAGAAAGATCTTTTTATTATTCTTTCTTATTCTTGTTTTTTAAATATAATATATTTTTCTTATAAACTATATATTTGAATTGAGAGAAATATTTGAAATTAATGAGATATATTTGTTTCATACGTTATTTCTCTCTCTCGTCCTCATTTACTTTTCATTTTTTTTTCTTTCCTTTGTTTGTTATTTTTATATTTTTTAAAAATTATTATTATTATTTCTATTATTATTACTACTGCAACTACTGCTATGATTTTTCTTAATTATTATTATTATGCTGCTATTATTATTTTGTGATGATCTATTTATTTAGTTCGACGTTGGAAGAATTTTAGATGAAGATAAGAAGTTTGAACAAAGGTAACACAATAGCTTTTGTTAAGATAATTTTTTTCTTATTAAATGTGTTCTCTTCATAGTCATTACATAATTTATTTTCTTGCTACTTTATTGATTAGCATTGTATAAACAGTAGAAAGATCACCATTTTAGTTTACAATTTGTAAAGTTTCTATTAAGAATAAAGACGACTTTGTGCAGTGTCAACTTTAATTTTTATACAATATCATTACATTACATTCATTTATCTATTATATTTCAAGAGAAGTAGCAATTAGATTTTCCAACATCCGAATTATTTAACTTAAAAAAATTTCAATTAGTTTTGAAATGTAGAAGATTATAACAGAGAACTTCAAAAAAAAGTAAAAGACTTAAATATTTTAAATAATGAACAATATAATAAGAAAAATATAAAACATAAAAGTTATTTGATAACCACATGATTCGTTGCCTCTATTCATATATAATTGGTTATGGGTAGGGGAGGATGGAGGGGAGTACATTTCACTGAGAAACAATATGATAGTTGAACTTTTGTAAGATAATATACTTTAACATGTTCGAACAAGATATCACAATCTAAAATAATAATTATTGTTAATATTAGTTGCGCATTGCCTGCGGTACGTATATTAGTTTGTGTCTAATATTAAATTATTTATTATTTTATTACTCACTTAGGGTGTGTTTGTTATGGAGGAAAATATTTTTTTGGAAAATGTATGTCAATTTTTCCATGTTTGGTTGATTTAAAAGTTTGGAAAATGTTTTTCCAAATCAACTTATTTCCTCTCAAATTTAAGGAAAATGACTTCCCTTCCCTAATTAAGGAAAACATTTTCCTAAACTCTACTTTATCCTTTAATTTTTTTTTTACCCTACCCATACCCCATACCCGACCCTCCCCATAAAAAAATTGAATTTTTTTAATTTCAAATATATTTTTATCCCTACCCCCAAACCACCCCCCAATCAAACAGAATAAAATTTAAAATTTAAAATTATTTTTGAAAATTGTTTGAAATTTTAAGATTTTTTTTACTTCACCCAACCCCTACCACCCCCCACCCCCAAAAAAAAATAGTTTTTGAAAAATATTTCAAATTTATTTATTTTTTCTATTTTTTTACGCCACCCCCAAACAAGGCCACCCCGCCAATTTTTTTTAAAATTGTTTTTTTTGGAAAAAATTTTTACGCCACCCCCTACCTCCCCCCCCCCCCCCTCCTCTCCTGGGCCATATCTGTCAATTTTATTTCTTTTTTTAAATTGTTTTTGGAAAATATTTCAAATTCAAAAAAAAATTCATTTTTTACGCCACCCTACCTTCTCCCTCACAGGCCACCCCATCAATTTTTTTATTTTTGTTTTACAATTGTTTTTGAAAAATATTTTGAATTTAAAAAAAAAATCATTTTGTATGCCATCCCTATCCCACAATTTTTTTTTAAAAAGAATTTGTAAAATATTTCAAATTTTAAAAAATTTCATTTTTTATGCCATTTCCACCCGTACCCACCCCCCAACCGCCACCCCGTCAATTTTTTTTATTTTTAATTATTTTTGAAAAACAATTTCCTGGGTCAGGTCCTGAGTCAGATCTTAGGGTCGGTTTTGGAACGGTCATCGGGTCTTGTCCTAGTTTGGATATCGGGGTCGGGTCATAGATCAATTATCGAGCTTGATTTTCGGATCATAAATCATTTTTCTAAAGAGTAATTTCTAGTGTCAAGCCAAAAATAAAAGATATTTTCTGAAAAATATTTTTCATTCACCAACCAAACATTAAAAGATATTTCCAGAAAATATTTTCTACTCACCAATCAAACATGAGAAAATAAGTTAGAAATTCACTTATTTTCTAGGAAAACATTTTCCTTCGTACCAAACACACTCTTAATATTAATTTATTTTCCCTATATAATGTTAACCGAGTTTAAAACAACAATTTTTTTTAATCTTTTGATTTTGAATAATTTATAATTAAGACAATATAATACATTATTTAAGTAAAAAGGAAACCTATATCAAACCCTCTACCCTTTATTAATTTTTTGTCATTTCAAATTCAGCAATAAGCCCGTTTCAACAGCGGAATGCCCAATTCTCTCTCTCTCTCCGGCAAATCGAGCGGTAAGTAAAGAAAACCTAATTCCTTATTTCGTTTTTGAATTTTTCGTTCTTAGGCAAAAAAAAGTTTTTAATTTCAAGGCCATTTACCAAAATCAAGTTGACTTTTTTTCGAATGAATTCAATTGATTTATGATACCCCTTGTTTGACAGAATTATTTTTATGTTTGGTAAGAGATTGTAGAACAGTATTGATATACAAAAGTTTTTGATGAATTAATGAATTGAAATGAATATTCTATCATTTGACTAGGCACATTTAGTCCCACACTTGAAAGATAGACCATAAAGTCACGGAAATAGTTGGTTTATTGATACGGACCCTAGGGGAGTGGAATGGATTTAGAAAATACATTATCGACCTCAAATAGTTTGGAATCGAGGGATAGTTGATGTTGCAAACTACTAATTTTATCAGGGTGGGTTATAGTAGACGGCACACAATGTTGGGTGCTATATTCTGTGCATGTATTCACTTTGGGTTGTATAAAATGGCCTATCTCTACATTGAGGAGAGAATTTTCTCGAAATTGTTTTAAAGCAGTTCAACTGGGGGAAATTTCACTAGATGAAATGTTATGGAGAATTGACAGAGTCACAACTATGAATTGGTCTGTTGTTGCAATATCTTGTGTTGTGCTTTGTGTGAGTTGCTAATATGTCTTCTTTTTGAAGGTCTTTTTTTCTATCTGGTTTATTAGTTGCATAGTCATGATGGATCTTGATCTCAACAAGTTCAGAAGTGGTAGGAATTTTTGAGGTATTAAACTTGTTACAGTATTTGCTCCTAGATTGTTTTTTCCCCTTTGCTTCAATAGTGTTACACTTTTATCAAATCAAATGCAGGTAACTGATGAGTAAGCTTTTTATTATATAGTGGAACATTTTATTTTTGTATAGCATATCTGGACATTTGTTGGTCTTTCCCAATGAAAGATTGAGAACTTTATTATTCCTTGGAATTTCTGGTTTTGATGATGTTTCCGAGGGTCATGGAAACTAGAATTTTAGAGAAAACCTTGTTTGGTGCAAGATCAAAGCTTATGCGTCGGGTGACTAACTTGTCGTCACAATATATTTTGAATGATTAATTTGTGGTTAAGATATAAGGCTGGTCCTTTCATCTAATACTGCATGAGTGTCACTCATATGGATCCATTATTTTATGTACCTATAGAGGAATTTATCTATTTTCTTTTTTCATATATCGCCTAGCAAACATTTCTATTGCCAATTTACTGAATTAATTATCTTTTCTTTTTTTGAAATATATGTTAAGGACCTATACATGATATCCTGGCTCTGTCCTGGATGCTCTATGTTTCTTGTACGTTTTAATTTTTTTAGTTTCACCCTGCTCTCTCCCTATATCCCCCCTGAACAACAGGAAACTCATTTATGTACATTTAAAGTGCAGACTTTGATCTGGTAATACCTTTCATAGTTGTGAGTTACTGGGTTAGCGTGATCTTTTTAATCTGAAATCATTTTTCCACATGTTGAAAGTGTAGAAAAACTCTTCAACAAGCTCTTTAACTTTACCATATGGTGCAAAAACTCATTTTTGATTGAGAAAAAACTCCATATTGATTGTTCATACTACTATATTCACTGTCTATCAGAACTTCACGATGAAAAGGATAGCTCGTGAGGTTTAAAGCAGTGATAGATTAAAGTTGGAGCTTCACGATGCTTCTGATCTTAAATAGATCAGTTGATGAAAGTCTTAAGAAGGCTGCCTCTGACATGTATTATTGCTTATTTTTATTAGCTTTTGCTTTGATAGTGATAGAATGTTGATCCCCACCCCCCCGGTCAAATCCTAATCGATTTCTGCTATAGAGAGTTTGTTAAATTTTTGACACAAATTAGAAGTGCTCACTTTTGGAAACCTTAAAGGGCCAAAACTGCTCAAGAGCACATTTAACTACTTTTAACCTACACCCAAACATATGTGATTTTGTATTTTTCTTGTTCCTAGTGATTTAATTATCTTCAATATTATGTTTTTGATCATTTTTATTGGCAGAATTTGAAAATATGAAATGCTCTTGAATGCCTAAAGTTTAGCTTTACGGATGCTTATACATTCTCTCTATTGGATATTCTTATTCTGAAATTGGAATTTCCATCATGTGTGCCTGTTGTTTTGCGTCGTGTGCCTGTTGTTTTGCGTCGTGTGCCTGTTGTTTTGCGTCTTCGGGATCTAGAGGACTTGGTGGTTCAGTTGATCTTCTAGACCATTATAAACTTAGGAAACATCTTGACTTTTTATGTAAGTGATCATTACCACCCTCTATATCTGAGACAGAATACTTTAGGAGTGTGGTGGGGGACAGAGAAATAAGGAGAGGTGAAGGGATGGAACTAGATCAGCTGTCCAAAAGCTCCTCCTATGAGGGACGCAGATGTGTACACTTGCATTCCTTTTGGCTTGGATCTACTCACGGATATTTTTCGGCTCAGAGAAACATGATCTGTTGATCTTCCATTGGTAAGAATCCACCTTATAATCCTTAATGTGCTCTCTTACTGTTTTGGGAGTGCTAACTCAAGGATCCGTTTGCTATACCGATGCAGTCTTGTCGTAAAATTTCCCAGTAATTTATCTTTATGTTGTTAATAGGCAGGTATTGGGTTACCTTCAGGTGCATCAAAGCATAAAAAGAACAAACACAAAGATAGGTCAAGGAAACAGGATCCTAACAGTTGAATTAATAAAGATCGCATGCCAATCAGGGATAACAATAAGGAGAAAAATGGGAGTAAGAAGCAGAATCATGGTCCAGATTTGTTTCTGAGACAGCAAGTATAGGTAACACATAATCCGGGTTTCATTTTTGCGATATTGGTTAGATCCAAGATAAAAATTTGTCTTCTTCTTTCAATGGCAATTTTGAATGGTGTAAATGATTGTGCTTGGCTTGCAGACTTCAAATTAATTTTATGCTTCTTGCCATGAACAGTTGCTTAAATTTTTTCATGATCAATTCTACATCTAATATTTTAAATGGAACTCTTTCAGCATAAAGTGTGAAGTTGTTTTGCAGTTAGTGGTACAAAGGGTTGAGATATTTGTTGCAATAATTTCTGCTATGGCTTTTTAGGTTAATAATGTTATCCTTCATGAATCAGATAACTAACAGAGATATTTGTAGAGCTTAGATTTGTATTGAAGTCAAGTTGATATGTTTTTGTTATTACCTTTAGTAGTAACCATTGTCTATGTTGTGTTGTTGATTGCTCTTTCAGAAGCCAAGAACTGATGGCAATGGAGGTTTTTATGGTATCCAGCCATACCAGAAAACTGAGTTAAAATAAGGTAGCTTTCATCCGACCTGGAAATAACAAATTTTCTTTATATAGAAAGTTCACAGTACTGTGTGGTAACTTAGCTGAGTAGCCACTTGGTTCCATGTGTGGGGAAGCTCTGCTTCATTATTTTCATTTCTGGCACATGAATAACGGCGTAGTAATTTTCTAAACTCATGACATATAATGCCCCAAGATCTGAGCAGAATTGAGGACTTTCAAAAATGGTAGAAAATTGCATTTCTCATAGTCAAAATAGCGGGGATGATTGTCATACATATCTTTAATTAAGAGGCCCCCAAAGTCGCACACAAACAAAATAACTTGAAAAATGAGCTAGATCACTATTTAAAACAAGGGAAAAAATGACGGAGCCAATAATCGTCGCTTTTGGAGCGATGCCATTTGCGACGCTGTCGGTCATTTTTATTTTCTTAAAAACTTTTTTTAATTAAAAGTGACGGACAGTGACTCTATGTCTGTCTTTTTTTTTTTTGATGCATTTTTGTGTCACATATATATAAAATTAATAATTTAATATAAGTAGGATCGTCATTCGTTACTTTTAATTAAAAATAATTATTTATAGATTAATTAATAATGACGCCGTCCATGGTTCTTAATTAATTTTAATTTATCTATTTTTTTAAATAAGCATCGGACAACATCAGTTTATTCGTCGCTTTCGGTCAAAGTGTTTGATCAAACATTTTTAAAAAGTGATGTTGTTTGTCGTTTTTCTTAAAATATCTGGGAGACCAGACGCGAATTTCTCATTTTTCCTGATTCCCTCTTTCTCTCTCTCCTCTCCTCTCTCTAAACTACCACTGTCACCTTGTTGTTCTCGCCGCCTGCTCCGCTTCCGCCGGACGCAATTAGTTGTGCCTCTAGTGCCTGCCTTTGCCGCCTTAGCCCCTCTCTCTCTTCTTATTAAGATTAGAGTTTTAAATTTATGTTAGGTTTTTATCAGATTGATTAATTTTTGATTTATTAGTTTATTCTATTTAGTTTATTGAATCTATGTTATTAATATAATTAGTTTGTAGATTTGATTGTGAATTAGTGAATAAAGTTATAATTTTGATTTTAGGGCTTTAGTTTGAATTGAAATTTCTTGAATTAGATGCTGAATTAAGTATATTGAGTTGGAATAGAAGTGTTTTTGAAGTTAGAAGTTAGAACTAAGATATACTTGAATTTTTGAACTTAGAAATAATTGAATTTAGGATGTTTGAAGGTTGAATTTGGAAAAATATTGGATAGTATGATTTTTGAAGTTTAGAACTAATTAGAAATTAGATATTCAATGTCATGAACTTGAATTTTAGGATTTTTGAGTTGAACCTATAAATTTTGAACTTTAGACTTTAAAACTAATTAGAATTTAGAACTTCATGTTGTCATGAACTCGAACTTTAGATACTTGAATTTTAGGATTTTTAAATTTAATTATACTTGAAATTTGAAATTTTGTACTTTAACTTAGAAAATTTCAACTTGAATATCATGAACTTAGAAGTTAATTGGAACTTGTAATTATGACTTATAACTTAATTAAAACTTGAATTTAGAATGTTGAACTTGAAATCTTATTGACTTGTAAGCATTATGAACTAATTACGCTTAAACTTTAGAAATCTTGAATTATTGTAGGATTTAATATGAACTAAAGTTCACAACCTAAAGTTCATATATAAATCCACAATAATTCAAGTTCTCTAAAGTTTAAACTTAATTAGTTCATAAAGACTACAATTCATCAAGATTACTAAAGTTCATAACCTAATAAGTTCATAAATTCTACAATTCAAGATTTCTAAAGTTCACAATTTAAAGTTCATAAATCCTACAATAATTCAAGATTTTAAAAATTTAAGCTTAATTAGTTCATAAGGACTACAATTCAGCAAGGTTTCTAAAATCAACAAGAGCTCAAGTTCAAAGTTCTAAGTTCAAGTTATAATTAAATTCCAAGTTGTAATTACAAATTCTAATTAAGTTCTAAGTTAATGACATTCAAGCTAAATTTTTCCAAGTTAAAATACAAAATTTCAAATTTCAAATTTCAAGTATAATTAAAGTTCGAAAATCCTAATATTCAAGTATTTAAAGTTCATGACAACATTAAGTTCTAAGTTCTAATTAGTTCTAAAGTTTAAAGTTCAAAATTTATACAAATAAAAAACATTTCTAAGTTCAAATTCAAAAATTCTAAAATTCAAGTTACATTGAATATCTAATTTCTAATTAGTTTTAAACTTCAAAAATCATACAATTCAAAAGTTTTCTAAGTTCAACTTTCAAACATTTAAATTCAATTATTTCTACGTTCAAAAATTCAAGTAATCTAACTTCTTAATTCTAATTTCATAAACTACTTCAATTCCAACTAAAAAAATACTCAATTCACCACCTAATTCAATAAATCTAATTCAAGCGCTAAAATTAAGATAATAACTTCATTCACTAATTCACAATCAAATATACAAACTAATTAACAAATCAAAAATTAATCAATTTGAAAAAACACCTTCCATAAATTCAAAACTCTAACCTTAATAAGAAGAGAAAGAGGAGTTGGGGCAGGTAGTGGCGGCGCAACTAATGCCGGTGTAAGTGGGCGGAGGGGACAACATGGTGGTTTAGAGAGAGAATAGAGGAGAAAAGGGAATGAAGAAAAATGGAATATTTGTGCCTGATCTCTCAGATATTTTAAGAAAAGCGATGAACATCGTTATTTATTTTTAAAAAAATATTTGAACAAAAAAGCGACGGACTAAGTGACGTTACTCGTCATTTTCTTAAAATAATATTTAATCAAAAGCAACAGACTAGTCAACGCTGTCCGTCGCTTATTTTTAAAAAATTGATAAATTAAAATTAATTAAAAATGATGGACGCCGTTGTTATTAATTTATAAATAATTATTTGTAATTAAAGCGACGGACAACGTCCTACCTATATTAAATAATTAATAATATATAACGAAAAAATTCACCAACACAACGACTTCTCTTCCACTCACTCCTATTTTCTTTCATTTTCTTATGTTTTTTCTCCTAATAAATATCCAATTATCAAATACAAAAATGAAATAATTAATACATTTAAAAAATGTACAAATAAACACAATTTTTGTTAATATTATCGAAACACTTTCGAAATCGTTAACATTAAAAATAAACTTTTTTTATGACAATGAAAATCTGTAGCCGCTACCCTTTGGGTGCACATATGATAAAACCCCTGTTCCTATGCAATAACTCGCAAATAACATAGGAGATGTAACCTTTACTAGGCAATCCATAACGCAAAAATTCACCATCACAACGACTTCTCTTCCACTCAGTCCTATTTTCTTATGTTTTTTCTCCTAATAAATATCCAATTATCAAATACAAAAATTAAATAATTAATACATTTTAAAAAAGTACAAATAAACACAATTTTTGTTAATATAATCAAAACACTTTTGAAATCGTTAACATTAAAAATAAACTTTTTTTTATGACAAGTGAAATCCGTAGCCACTACCCTTTGGGTGCACACATGATAAAACCCCTGCTCCTATACAATAACTCGCAAATTACATAGGAGATCTAACCTTTACTAGGCAATCCCAGTACGACGAGCTCGACCCAGAAGACAAATTCCTTGCTGGCAAGAGGTTTCGAACTTCAGACCTCTAACATGGAAGTCCAAAACCCAATTCACTAGGTCATCCCGAAGGGTAAACATTAAAAATAAGCTTATTGTTCAAGATTTTCTAATAGAATTAAATTAACTCAAAATACAAACTAATTCACTTTAACAGATAAACTGATTTAATAATATTATTTTTAATTAACATACATTATTTACTTAGATGTCATGTAATAATTAAAAAATTGATCATAATTTTTTTAAAAAAATTTCTTTTGTAATTACAGTTCTCAATGTACCACACAAATTCATAGATATATTTTATTTAGAATATAAAAAATTGACAAAAATAAATTAAAAAATTGCACTTTTCAAAACGATCAACCTATTTGAGTTATATTTATTATATTTCCGATTTTTGAAATTATAAATACTTTTTTTCAACATAACAATATTTTAAAATAAAAATGACAATGTAGTAGAGCATGGCACAGTGCGACATATTCATAAACGATTTTAAAAAAAGATTACGCAGGTGTGAGTCTCGGGTTGAATTAAGTCTTTTGAATTAAAACTTAAATACTTAATTTATTCTTCAAAAATCAATCGGTTCCATACGATTTCTTAATTAACTACTCATTATTTATTATTATTATTGTTGTTGTTAAATTTGTTGTTGGTTGTTAAATTTGTTGTTGTTAAATTTGTGGTTGTTGTTACACATTCTCACCTTCATAACGACTCGAAAACCCGAGTTATTATTTCACCTACCAACACCCACCGATAGAAAAGCCAACAAAGCCCGGAACGACAAGTAACGGGCCTAGTGGGCAGAATGCCTCAAATCAACGGAAATAACAACATAATAAGGAAATAAATGATGGAAGACAAGAAATGATGTAAATATATACAATAAAACATGATCCAATCCCACGACCTGGTGGACAATCGTACGAAGCTACCAATACAAGTACAAACTGCGATATAGGCAAAATAAGTACAGACTTGTCTCGAATACAAAAGACTAGCCAAAAACTATGTACAGATAGAGACGAGTCAAACTAGTACGCCATCAACTCACCCTCGAACTCCGTATGTCCCTACTACTGCACAAGATCAATGTTGTCGGATGGTGCTCGAATCTGCATCAAGAAAAATAGATGCAAAGTGTAGCATGAGTACCAAAACAAGGGGTACTAGTAGACATCATATAGGAAGACTGAGCATGGAAAGTAAATACATAATGTAAAATGAGAAGTAAAACAATAACTAGGAGTTAGAAGCAAGGCAGAAGAAAGGCAGAGTAACGATAAGCCTAACCATGTACCTGTGTGATCTAAAATGAAGCGGAAAGATAAAGTAAAACACCTAATTATAAAATAACTGTACTCCCATAAGCTCATAAGGTACACTCGAGCACAATTTCAAAGAAAAAAAAAACCCAAACAGACCCCATAAGTCTAATGAGTACACATAAGAGCTACTAATATCCCTAGCTAAGACTAAATGTATTCCAGAACTGAAATGGATGACCTAGGACCTCGAAGCGCAACGAAGGCACCCAGAAGAACCCAATAGAACCAAAATACCATTACACAAACCCGATTAATGAATTGTGCCAGAACTCAAACTGTGGCTAGTAGAAATAAACCTAGACCTCAAACCGTGGCTAGTAGAAATGTGCATGGATACTGAACCGTGTCTAGTACACTTGGAAGGACTCCATAACCAAATGTTCATCATCATAAGGATATACCGTGGACCGAAACCCACTCTCAGAGTCACAAAGGACTCAATCTAGCTCGAAATCTGAGTCCAACTCAAAAGAATCCACCAAGGCCCAAAGTCACAACTGAATCACACCGGGTCATAACGTAGGCAGATTATGGATGAAATCTAATAAGGCCGGAGTTTTCATCGAACTAGGATCTTCACTATTATACCTAAGTCTTCTACATCAGTCTATAGGGAGCTAGAATCGCTTGAGCCAACATAAGAAGATTTCTAAGACAAACAACTCCAAATAGAAGTTCTATGACAATCAATAGTCTAAGCCTAGACAAAGGCCAAGAATAATTACAAATACCCATACAACATGCATAAATCATCAACATGGCATGATAGACATCACATGCAAGGTAAAACATGCTTAATTCCCCCAAAACTACCCGAGAATGAAAGTTAAGGCAAGAATTCTATCAACTAAACATGAATCACACTAAGAACCCACCCAAAACTAATTAAACACCATGTTAATACTAACTCAAGCACAATATAAGATCGGTAAGTGTGTAGCCTACTTCGATGCGGATCGCGCATGCTCCAAGATCTTCTTAATCAGAGATTTACCCTTTTAAACCACCTCCTATCGCTGCCACACTATCAAATTAATGATCACGGCGTCAATACGATCAAACAATACCCATATTTGCATAGTAAAATCACAGACCCAAAATTGGGTAAAAAGGGACCATGGGACCCGCATGTGGAATTACAAAACTAACTCAATCAACGAGTCCCTATTATCTCAAGGAACTAGTGCCAAAAAATTGGGCACATTCCGAGCCCAATGATGCAAAAATAGCCTCCACAAGCATGAGGGTCAAAACTACTATTACAGAAGTTAAGGACTCAATCTAGGAGTCAAAAGATATCATCATCATAAGGATATACCGTGAATTGAAACCCACCATTAGAGTCACAAAAGACTCAATCTAGCTAGAAATCTGAGTCTAACTCAAAAGAATCCACCAAGGCCAAAAGTCACAACCGAATCATACCGGGGCTATAACGTAAGGAGATTATGGATGAAATCTAATAAGGTAAAAAATGTAATCGAACTAGGATCTGCACTATTATATCCAAGTCTGCTACATCAGTCTACAAGGAGCTAGAGTCGTCTGAGTCGACATCGAAGGATTTTCTAAGCCAAACAACACCAAATAGAAGTTTTATGACAATCACTAGTCTAAGCCCAGACCAAGGCCAATAATAATCAGAAATAACCATATAACATCCATAAATCATCAACATGGCATGATAGGAATCAAAGGCAAGGTAAAACATGCTTAATTCCCCTAAACTACCCGAGAATGAAAGCTAGTGAAATAATTCTATAAACTAAACATGAATCATACTAAGAACCCTCCCAATACTAGCTAAACTCTATGTTAATACTATTAAAAGCACAATATAAGATTGGTAAGCTATAGCCTACTTCGATGTCAATCGTGCGAACCTCAAAATCTACTTAAACAAAGATTTACCCTTCCAAACCACCTCCTATGACTACCCTACTATCCAATTAATGATCATGATGTTAATACGATTGAAACAGCATAATAAAATCGCGGACCTAAAATTGGGTGAAAAATGGGTCCATGGGCCCCGTATGGGAATTAAAAAATTAACTCCATCAACGAGTCCTTATAAGCTCAAGGAACCTGTCCCGATAAATTGGGCATATTTCGAGCCCAAATGATGCCAAAATAGCCTTCACAAGCATGAGGGTCAAAACCACTATTAAAAAAGATAGAAGGGGGGGGGGGTCAGTACAAGAAATTACCATAATAACAAGTCCACAATGCTCCCTCAATGGATCTAGCTCAAAGAGCCAACAATTACCAACAAATCGCACCAGGATTTAGCTCAAGCGCAACTCAATTGATGAAGAAATCGCCTTTTGAAAAGTGAACTTGTGAGCTAAAATTCGAGGCTGATAACATTTATTGAGATGAAACTCTTCATCACTATCATGACGCCTAGGGTAGAAACCATGACCTTATAAAAATGAGATCATCGTGATCACTGAGGTACCTTGCAATTGTTCTGACCAAAGTTAGTCCACCCACTCAACATGCTTATCGTGACCGTGAAAAGGCCACACGACTGCGATGAGTAGGTACATTGTCCTTCATGGTCGCGGAGGTCTTCATCGTGACCTCGATGAAGGATTTCACCTGCACCAGATGTTGTTGAATTTGATATGCTCAAATTACACTTCCCTAAAGAAGTATAAGCAATTGTTGTCAAATAAAGAACCCAACTTGTAGGTTGGGGTCGATCCCACGAGGAATATGATTTAGACTTAAACTTAACTCACTATTATATTCGTTTAGTCAACTTATTTTCGAGAAAATAAATGGGGCGATTTGTGAAACAAATAACTGATTGTTGTTTAAGTAACAAGTGAGCAAGATTCAAACTTTGTTGTTATCAATGAGAGAGAGAAACTAGGGTGTATGTGTTCCCCATAAGCTCTTAACGCGGTATTCCTAATAATAGTAATCATTTCCTAGTGTTTTACATGCAAAGTTGGTAAGATATGTATCCCTAAGTGATTGGTCCTCCAAATAGGGAATTTCACTCCGCACCTTGGTCCGGCTACGTGTATATAATTTACTAACCCTTACCTTTACCTCAGATTAGACATCACATCAATGTATGGCTTAGTTTTTACCCTCGCACCAATTGACATTAAACTATTAGATAGTATCACACTAAATCTCTGTTGATAATTCTTTTCTTATTAACTACCTCCTTGGTCCGGCAAGTAGCAACAAGGCGAGTTCTAACGTTGAGACTTCTAAGCGAAAAAATTACCAATACATGCATCAACACTATTCAAGAATTACTTAGTTATTATTCATACGTTGTTAATTGCTCATGGTTCCCAACACCCTAGTTGTGGATTTAGTTACTCATGCTTGAAAGAACACAATTCATATTTTTGTAAAGAGAATTCATGAACTTACGTTTAGAGTAGAAGAAACTCGTAATCTCCAATTGAATTTCAAAGCGAAAATCTTATAAACCGAAATTCGAAAATCAAATTGCCAAAGTTTGCAAGTTAATTCTCAAGAAAATATTAAGAACTAAAAGTAAACAATAATATCTAACCCCAAAAAATGAGGTTTACATACCCTATTTATAGAAAAACATGTCCTAAACAAAAAGGAAACAAAATATGGCTTCAAATGTGAAAAGACATTATGTTAATAAATCTCATGCAATGAACCTGCTTATTTTACTTATGGCTTCAAGTGTGGTTGTTCATTGTGATTGTGCATTTTTTTTGTGATTACTGGTTGCCTCAGATACCACGCCGGTACAGGTTTACTAATGGTTGAGTCGGGTACCACGCTGGTAAAAATTTACTAATGGTTGGCACATGTTAGACAAAATTTAGTAAATACTACGTTTTTACTTATTATTCTTACCGCTTTGTTGGAACACGTTAGACAACCTGTTTCAGATTAAGGTGAAAAGTTAATGTAAGTAACTAAACTCTAAGTCGTGTAGAATATCACATGAAAACGACGAAAGAGAACTTACAAGTCTGGTGGCTTATCTTCGAAGCTTTCAGTGTCTAAATTATGATACAATCGTTAAATTGAGAAAAACAGAGAAGTGATACATGAGAAGAGATGTATGGATGCAGATCTTTGGAGACTTGATTGTGGATGAAGATATATGTACAAATCTCAGAACCAAAAAAATAAATATTAAGTAATACTTAGCAGAATGCTAACCAGTCAGAAAATGACACAAAGAGCAACTACTATATGCGATCTGCCATTGGAAACCTTCGAGAAGATTCTCTTTGCTTGAGATGCCAAGTATAGAACAAACAGACAAATAATACTGAAGGTACTTTCATCATCACATTATGCCATAAACCATGGCACTCCATGAACCAACAACCACCGCCGCCACCTCCATCTCTTCCTGCTCCAACCACTGCAATTGTAGAAGAAGACGGTGGTAGCTCCGCCGTCATGAATTCTACATATAATTTCTCAATTAATCTTCAAAAGCCCTAATTATTAAATGATAACTAATAGAGTTTCGGACCTGTTAAAGGTAGAAAATTGAATCAGACTTTTTTTTGCTTGGAGAAAAAATTAGCAGGCACATAAAAATTAGCGCCTTGATATTATAAAATTTTAGGATTGCAGGGGTTAATAACCCCAAAAAATTGAACCAAAATTACAAGGTTAATCAAACCTTCATAATTTGATACAATATGAGGGGGTTGAATTGACCTCTATGATAAAACTTTCGTAATTTGTATTTTTTTAATAGATGTTGGATTTGAGTTTTTGACAATTTTGTTACGTCGAAAAAGTGATTTATGACTTGATCAATATTTTGAACGATTTTAGGTGTTCAGGATTGATTTGAATCGTTGATTGAGTTTCTAGTTAAGTTTAAACATTTTTGTTAACAATGCTGAAGAAAGATGAAATAATCAAGCAAGTCATAAATTCTTTTCTTAATTTTCACTTCAAACAAAGAAATCGAAAAAATATAACCCAACATAGGAAAACACAATCAATCAACTACAATTCAATTCAAAACTTACTGAGAAAGGCATCTGAAATTTTATTTGTACACCAGCAATATGCTATGTTCACTGAGGGATTGTTTGGTAGGGAGTATTAGAAGAAATAGTACATGTATTATGTATGATATTATTTAGTACAATATTTGGTAGGAATTTGGGCCTATATATAACTAATTTGTGGATTAGTTATACATCCTACATGGTATTATAAGATGTATTACTAATACCTTCTATTTGGAGATATTAGTAATACATAGGAATTAATACCACGTGATAGTCTATGTAAAGATAAAAATCCCTAAATCATTTTAATAATTTTGTTTATTTTCTTGATTTTATGTTTTATATTAAACTAGTAAATTTATTTAAATAAATTAGCTTACAAATTATTTAGAGAGTGTTGTTTGTTACTAAATAAATCCAATACAATATTTAAAAAGTGAGTTGTTTAACATTCACTAATTAAAAAGACAAACATTTTGTGAGTGATCAATTTATTAAGATGACAACTATTTATCCTCAAATAATTCAAGTAAAAAAATAGCAAACATGACAACAAAATTGTTCTTCTCCTAGCTAGTTAGAAGGCCATAAAAAAATAATATTGTCCGACAATTATGTACCTTGACCAAATTACATAATAATTTAAGGGTATAATTGGAAAAAGATTTTTTTAATAGAGTTTTAATCCAAACACAAGATGAGGTGAGAAACAATAAACCAAATACTTGATAAATATAAACCATGCATTACCAGTGCATACACTATTAATCCCTGCATTACTTATTCCTGCATTACTAATCCCTGTGTTATTAATCTTTGTACCAAACGACCCCTAAGTTCATTAACCTTTTCAATCTAAGTATTCAACAATGTATTTCCTAGTGCTGTTGCAAGAACAACTTCTTCAGAGCGTATGCTAATTCACATTACTTAGTTATCTGTATTACTATTTATTTATTTCAAGTTAGTCTGTTACAATCCTCACTATCTTTTCAATTCAACCCACGTGTCTTTAAAGAACATGTACAAATTCAATTGTATCATTTTAAAAGTAAACATGAACAAAATATATTGAGGTAGATAGATTTTCTCAAGGAAAAATTAAATAAAAAATAGTCTGAAGATTAGTTAGCTGATGTTCTTACTAAAATAGTCTCAAGTCCAATATTTTTTAAATACCGTAGCAAGTTGGGCGGATAATATATATATGCATCCACTTGAATAGGAATGTTGAATTTTAATGAGAATATTCTCTAAGATCTTCTTTGCCTAAAATCTCTGCATAGATCTTTATTTTAATTTATTTCCTTAGATTAGAATATTACATAATTGTAAGTATATTCAGTTTTTAGTTTGATATTATCACTATTTAATAAATTCCAACTATACCATGGTTTCATACATAAGTATTATCAACACAATATTACTTTATCTTATTTATTTACTAGTTAACCATGCTGCGCTGCCGTAATAAATTTTTCAAACAATATTTCATAACATGCAAATGATAAAAATATTTATTCTTTAATTTATATATTAATTTTGAGTTTTGATCTAATATATAAATAACACTTACTTTCCTCTAATTTTCATCACTTTTAAAGTGTTACAAAAATTTAAAGAAAAATTGATTTCTTTACGTGCATATGAGTAAAAAATTTGAAGCATAGTTTTCTTTTGTACATTTAAAAATAATTATTTAATCTTATTTCCTTTATATTCATTGAAATTTTAATCTTAAATACTTTCATATATATTTTTAAAATTTAAATTTAAAAAATTGGTTACTATATAAATATTCGTCTCAACTTGTAATATAGTCACATCTACATGCCATCTTGTTTTCTATCCCCTCATGTTATCACATAGTAGAGAATACGAAAAAAATATTTGATTTCTTTCCATTGCTTATTTCCTAGTCATCACTTTTCTTCAATTTTTGCCTTTTCATTTACCTTTCTTTTATAAAATTGAAAAAAAATAAAATATAAAAAATATAATAAATCAAATCTATCTTCTTTTTTTCCCTTTGTTTTTCTCTTCAAATTCATCATCGCTAGTCTCCTATTAATTTTATCTAACCGTCAATTATTTTTTCTCTTATGATAATATTCATTAGTGTGCCTTGTAAAGTATATATGAAATATATCAAAATAACTCTTCTTTTGAGTTTTCTTCTGTAATGACCTCAAAGTTATTTCTATGTTTATGCCTCCTTTTCATCGTTTAGAGCTTTCCTATAGCCAAATGACTTGGTGGGACTGACAGTTCGGTCACCTGGTCGTTCGTTTGGTTTTTATGCGAGTTTTAGTACTTTAAGAGCTTTTGAACCTTGAACGATCATTTTTTTATCAGCAGTTTAAGAAGAGGGCCTCAGAATGTAATTCTGATGGTTTTATGAGCTCCGGGATGATCATTATAGGGTCGGGGCATGGTTGGCTCGAGCCCTAAGACTTTTGATGTGAGTTTGTGCCGTTAGGGGTTTTAACTTTGAAGCTTAAGCTAAGAGTTGACTTTAGTCAATATTTTTGATAAATGTGCTCGGATGAGAATTTTGTCAGCGTGGTTAGCTCCAGAATGTTGAGTTTGGTCTAGAACGACCTTTTGTGCGGTTGCCTAGGCTTCCGGTGTCACTTTGAGCCTTCTTGCCGTTTTTAGCTTAAAATGAAAATTAGGTGTGGGACCTAGTTTTTATCGAAACGACCTCGAATGGAAGTTTTGATGGTTCCGTTGAGTCCAGAATTCGAATTCGATGGGGTAGCATATTTCTTTTGCGCGCACGGGGTTTTGAACGAATTTCGGACACCCTGTCGGAGAATTCAGAGTTTGAGCAACCAACTGGAGTGTTGATATCTGGTGAAAGTTTTTAATGACCAGATATAAGACTTTTAGCGACCACATTTTTTGGTTTTAGCGACAAGTTTCGAGTATTTTTGTTCATAAACTTCAGCTTTCACCCTCAATTTTCAAGAGGCGATTTCTCCCTCATCTGAGCTCCGGTTATGGTGATTCAAAGTTCCACGTGCTCGTAATTGTTGGGGATATATGGTGGAGTGATTGGATTTTGTTGGTCGCACTCCGTTCGAGGTAATTTTGGCACGAAAGTTGCTGCCCCTTTTCCTTTAATTTTTGTTTTCATGGTGTGTTGTTGTTTTCGATGTTTTGGGCCACGAATCATGTCCTATTTTGGGACAGCAGTTCAAGGAGTAGATTAGGACCTTTTGACGAAGTCAATTTTAGAAATTCCGGCGCAGGTCCTGATAAACGCTCAACTACACCTCATCCAATACTAGGTGTAGACGATCGTAATCTAGTATAAATCCAACAAAGAGTTGGGGTCGATCCCACAGGGAGTGATACAAGTTAGAATTGAATTACGAAGTTATAAACGTGGTCTAATGAATTGTAGGAATAGAAATTATCGAAATCATTTAGATAAATCAAAGGGGTTGACAATGAATGTCAAATGGGGGAATTAGGTTTGTCAATTAGCAACTACAAACAATTAGAAAAACATGGGAGTAATCAAGTAGATAAGGGATACTTGGGGATGTGAGCGATTAATTGCCAATTTCGCTAAATGGGTGATTAGAAATTACTAAAGTTCATTGAATCTTAGTAGGTAGGCTAGACTATAGATGCAATAGCTTTCTCTCAAACAACTATTACGATTCAAACGAGTTCTCTCGAACCTCGAAAGGCATATCACTATAAGCAGCCCAATACGTCAATTAATCTACTCTCTCGAGCTAAACCCACAACAACCCAATTACTACAAACGCCGATATATAACCTTGACTCTACACCTCTTTCTCAAGCAAGCATAGATTACTAAAATAGAATTGCAATCTTCACTACAATTCATAAATTGAACCTCAGCTATAAATCAAACCCACTTCAAAACAGCAATAAAATCAATAATTACTAACACCCATAAGCTAATAAAGACAATTAATCACATAATCATACCCCCAAGAATGGAGGTTTTAGCCACACATCATAAAAAGTAAGAAATCAATATTGATTACATTCTCCATAGCTGGGTATTAATCTCCAAGTCTTTACAATGCTTCGATTTAACTTCAATTCCAAAACCCAATTCAAAAACTACTAGAAAAACTCTTCAAAACTAAGCAAAAACAATGTTTCCGTTAAAACTATGAGTTTCACAATGATAGCATCCCCTCATCTCCTTTTAAAAATCAATTTATATGCTTTCATAATTTGTCCTTCGGGGTCATTCGGCGAGATAAGTCGCGTGTCGCCAAATAGGGCGGCGACTCGCCAAACGTCCCTATCCATCACCTTTTTATCTTGAATTCTTACCACTTTCGTACTGTAACATTGGGTGGTCTAGATCGGGGTCGCCGACGGGTTCAGCGATGCGCCGTTTGCTCTTGTTGATTTCCCTTTTTGCTTGCACCTTCATTGATAGTTCTGTAACATTCGGCGGACTGAGTTTCCTTCGCCGATCCTATTGGCGTGTCGTCGATGGGTACAGTACTTAGCCCAATTTCTCTCATTCAAGGTGTAGCATGCTGTAATTTTAGGCGAGCGAAGAGGCCACTCGGCGAACCGACGAGTGGCTTTGGCAATCTTCAGCTTTGTTGTTCTTCTCTCTTTTGCCCATTAATGTCCTTTCCTTGCTCTTTTATTTTTCTAGATACAAATCAACACATAAGCATCAGTTTAGAGCATAAATTAGGCATTGATGACAATAAAACTATGAAAACAAAGTCCTAAATGAGTCGAAATTCCAGACTCATCAACACCCCCAACTTAAACTTTTGCTTGTCCTCAAGTAAAACTCAAGCTCAATCAGTTCAACAAAAATGTCTACAAACAGTGCTACTCAAGACTCAACACAAATGCACACAATAGGTTCAAATTTAGCATGCAATGTTCAATTGTGCACTCTAAGTTTCAAATTGTGACTAACCATCATCAAATAGAACTCAAGCTCACAATGCTTGCTTCAAGTGCAAGTTCAAGCTCAACAAAAGCATTCAAATGCCCTCACACCAAGAATGATTCCATTCTCACACAAAGTTCATCAACAATTTATAATTTCGGAATCAAATACAACTCTCACACTCCCAAAGATGAACACATGCATGACTCTATCCATAGGCTTGCCCTTATTTTCCAATCAACCTTATTTTCAGCTCACTCAAGACCACAAAGGTCTTTCAAGGCTTTTAATGGGGCTGAGTATAAATGTATGATTATTTTGGTTTAGTGACTTCTACCTTCATGAAGTATGACCTGCAAATCACTTTTTCTCTTTCTCTTTGACATTTTATGATGTTCACAATCCACCCTTTTATTCATTTAAGCATGACTCATTGGATACCCCATTTCTTTTGCTCCTTTCACAAACTTTATTTCACAAACTCTTCTCTTTTTCAATCTTTTTTATTTTTTTTTCTTCTCTTTTTTTATATGGAGGGGTTCCATCTTTTTCATCATGATCCTTCAAAGGCAGCTATTCAAATGAACCAATACTTCATGAAGGTTATATGTGATGGGATAAAGAGGCCAAAATTGTTCAAGTTTCTTTCAAAGAAAAGGATAGACTCAAAAGGTGCCAAGCTAGGTTCAAACTCTCACAATGTAGCCACAAAGAGGTATAATATCATTTTTCGGTTCACTCTTCACAAATTGTTCCTAAGATCATTTCAATCGCTTACTTCAATCAATCAATTGGACTAACGGAGAAAGTTCTAGGTGTCATCAAACACATAATTCAAGACAACCTCACCACTCATGTCATTCGACACAATAATAAAAAAAGACTCTACAATTTTCAACTAGCGGCAACGATCATCACAAGAGATCAACTCAACAACCGGCTAGTCACAACGAGATGCTAGGAGTTCACATATGACTTATATGACTCAATTTGCCTCATCGTAGCCGCACACTCATATAGTTCAATTGAGAGCACTATTCAAGTCATCGGTATTGATCACAACCGACACTCGAGATTGCAACAGAACAACCATGCTCTCAAAGGGTTTCAAACCTCTACCCCACCAAATATACCTATCATTGTCCTCAATGCAAAATGAAAGATAAAGACAAAATGACAAAGGAAAAAGTACGGAAAGAAAGGGATAGGGTTAGGAGAATTCTTCACTATGAGGCCCATCGACGAAGCTTGGTAGAGGACACCGAACCATTCGGTGGACCGTCAAATTGCCTACGGCTCGCCAAAAATTGCAGAACACTAGCCTTGCAAATATGACCAAAGGGCGATCGAGGTCGAGCTCGCCGAACCCCATTGGCGTACCAATGAACATAGTAGCAGTATCGCCTAATGTTCCAGAACACTGTCCATTCATGTGTGACCAAAAGGTGGTGTGAATCGGGCTCACCGAACATCATCGGCGCATCGCCGATCAGTCTGGCCACTTCGCCAAATAATCCAGGATGATGGTCCTCCTTTCAGGTGCAAAAGGCGAACCAAATTGCGATCGCCGACCCACTCGGTGGACCACCGAAATGGTAAGAACATCGCATAATCACCTGTCCCTGCACATCCAACAAATATTGGAGAACAACTAAAACTTGGGTTGCCTCCCAAGAAGCACCTTATTTAACGTCGTGGCACGACGTGGAAATGCATTCAAGCATCTTCCAAATACACCACTTCAACTATTGATATCTCATGACATTCTCCAAAATAGAGTTTGAGACGCTGTCCATTCACCTTAACGGCCGGTCCATCTTTACTTTCCACTTAGATTGCCCCATTTGCAAATACTCAAGTCACTTTGAATGGACCAGACAACTTCAATTTTAGTTTTTCGGGGAACAGTCTCAAACGAGAGTTGTAAAGTAAGACAAAATCACCGACTCAGAATTCGCATTGAAGGATTTTGGTGTCATGCCACTTCTTCATTTTCTCCTTATACAGGGCTGAGCTTTCATATGCTTTCAACTGGAATTCCTCCAACTCATGAAGTTGGTTAATTCTCCCTTT
This sequence comes from Solanum etuberosum, assembly GCA_029582245.1. Taxonomy (NCBI): domain Eukaryota; kingdom Viridiplantae; phylum Streptophyta; class Magnoliopsida; order Solanales; family Solanaceae; genus Solanum; species Solanum etuberosum. The sequence goes on from JAJONR010009021.1 coordinate 25,086, forward strand.
CGACGCTTTCTCCCAATTCATATTTAATGTCTTCAACACCCATAAAGACTTGTGTTCCAGCTCAACTGGCAAGTGACAATACTTTCCAAACACTAACTGATAGGGTGACATACCAATTGGTGTTTTGAATGCAGTCTGATATGTCCACAAAACATCATTCAACTTTCGAGACCAATCCGCCCAATTTGCATTCACAATTTTTGCCAAAATACTTTTGATCTCTCAGTTTGAAACCTCAACTTGGCCGCTCGTATGTGGATGATATGGCGTTGTAACTTTATGCTTGACCCTGTATTTTCTCAACAATAGAGCAAACATCTGGTTGCAAAAATGAGATCCTCCATCACTGATGGTAGCACGCGGGGTACCAAATCGTGCAAAAATATATCGCTTTAAGAATTGCACCACACTCTTACCGTCATTATTGGGTAATGCTATAGCTTCCACCCATTTGGAAACGTAATCAACTGCCACCAAAATGTACTTGTTTCCAAAAGAGCTCACAAACGGACCCATGAAATCTATACCCCAAACATCGAACAACTCAACTTCTAGGATGGGGTTGAGAGGTAATTCATGCTTTCTTGATACCCCTCCTTCCTTTTGGCACGGTATGCAATGCTTCACAAAGTCATGCGTGTCTCTGTATAGTGATGGCCAATATTAACCACTTTGAAGCACTTTTGCTGCTGTTCGAACTCCGCTATGATGTCCACCAACAGGTGAAGCGTGACACGCATTGAGAACTTCATTGACCTCCTCTTCCGGTACACATCGTCGAATTATATGGTTTGCACATTCTCTGAATAGATACGGTTCGTCCCAAAAATATTTCTTTACATCGAACAAGAACCGCTTTCGTTGGTAAAAATTGAAACCCTCGGGAATTATTCCACACACTACATAGTTTGCAAGATTAACATACCAAGGGTGTTGCTTTGGGTTACCCTCATCACCATTTAATCTGGAAATTCGGCCACAATGTCTCTTTCTTTGGGGTCAATCGTGTTGGTTTCTAACCACGACAAATGATGTTCCACTTGATTTTAACACCCTTTTCGATCTTTTACTTCAAAATCAAACTCTTGCAACAACAAGACCCACCTAATCAACCTCAACTTTGTATCTTTCTTTGCCATTAAGTACCGCAGCGCTGCATGATCAGTGTAAACTATCACTCTAGTGCCTAGCAAGTAAACCCTGAACTTATCAAATGCATAAACCACAACAAGTAGTTCTTGTTCAGTAACAATGTAGTTGCGTTGAGCTCTATTGAACGACTTGCTGGCATAATAGATTGGATGAAAAAGCTTGTTGCGCTTTTGCCCTAACACAACGCCTAGAGCAGTACCACTTGCTTCACACATCACCTCAAATGGTTTGGACGAATCCGGGCTAATGATCACTGGGGTAGAGATAAGCTTTTCTTCAAACACTCAAAAGCTTTTGAGCAAGCATCATCAAAGATAAACTTCGCCTCTTTTTCCAATAGCTTGCACAATGGGTGTGTAATTTTTGAAAAGTCTTTGATGAATCTCTGATAGAACCCTGCATGACCCAAGAAACTCCGAATACCTTTTACATAGATCGGTGGTGGCAACTTCTCGATTACCTTGATATTTGCTTTGTGTACCTCCAATCCCTTCTGTGACACCTTGTGGCCTAGGACTATGCCTTCCTTAACCATGAAATGACATTTTTCCCAATTTAGGACTAGGTTGGTTTCTACGCATCTTTAAAGGGCCTGCTCAAGATGTGCCAAACATGTCTCAAATGAATCACCCACGACTGAGAAATCATCCATGAAGACTTCCATTGAGTCTTCCACCATGTCTGTGAAAATAGAAAGCATGCACCGTTGGAATATCACCGGAGCATTGCATAACCCAAGCGGGATCCTCTTGAAAGCGAAAGTCCCATAGAGATATGTGAATGTGATTTTCTCTTGGTCTTTCGGTGCAATAGAAATTTGGTTGTACCCGGAGTAACCATCCAAGAAACAGTACCATCCACGCCCCGCAAGTCTATCGAGCATTTGATCCATAAACGGTATTGGAAAATGATCTTTCTCGGTCCAAGAATTTAGCTTCTGGTAGTCAATGTATACTCTCCAACCGGTGACTGGCCTCATAGGTACAAGTTCTCCTTTTTCATTCGGGACCACCATGATGCCTCCTTTCTTGGGCACACATTGTACGTGACTTACCCATTTGCTATCCGTAATAGGGTAAACTACGCCTGCGTTTAGCCACTTAATGATCGCTTTCTTTACAACTTCTTGCATAGGTGGGTTTAGTCTTCTTTGATGCTCAACACTTGGTTTGCATTCATTATAAAATTGGATTTTGTGAGTGCAAATCCTGAGGGGAATACCGACAATATCAGCATTTGTCCTTCTTATTGCTTGATGTAATGTTTCAACACTTCAAGAAGCAATTTTACTTGCCACTCAAGCAAGTCCACTGCAATGATAACAGGCAAGGTATTATTTTCTCCCAAGAATGCATACCGAAGATGAACTAGGAGTACTTTCAGCTCAAGCTTTGGAGGCTCCTCCATGGATAGTTTAGCGAGCAGACTCTCTCGATTTTTTTAGATTAATATCAATCTTCAATGGGTTTCTTGAGTACACACCTATTCCTGATAGAGAAGCCACCATTTAATCATACCCTTGAACTTCGGTCTCATCATAATTCGAAAGGACAACCGCAAGAGGTTCACCAACATGCATCATTTCATTCACACTAGCCAATGCTTCATCAATCACATCAATCGTTGAAACTACATGAATGTCAATAGGTTTCTTCATTGATTTGCACACATTGAAGGTAACCTCCTCTTCATTTACCTGAAACTTTAACTCATCACTTTCAACATCCACTAGGGCTCTTCCGGTTGCTAAAAATGGTCTACCCAAAATAATAGGCACCTCCACATAAATCTAACAATCCAAAATAACAAAATCAGCTGGAAAGATAAATCGATCAACCTTCACCAATATATCATTAAGTATCCCAACAGGGTGTTTGATAGACCGATCCGCCATAAGAAGCCGCATTGTTGTGGATTTCGGTTCACCAAGCCCAAGTTGTTTGAAGATAGCGTATGACATCAAGTTTATACTGTCCACCAAGTCACAACGCATTGGAAAACTGAAGCATACCAATGGTACATGGGATAGTAAATGCCCCCAGATCCTTTTACTTTGTAATCACATCGCTGGTCATAATGGCACTACAATTGTGAGACACTTCAATTGTTTCGAAGTCCATGCTTCTTTTCTTAGTGACCAACTCCTTCATGAATTTCGCAAGGAAGGTTTATAGAAAGTTTCTTGAACACGAATAGGAATTTCTTGAACTTTTCATCTTCATTTCTCTTTTTGAGCCTTAGAGGGAATGGGGGATTTATTTTGGGAAGAGGTTGCACTAACTTTGGAGATGATGCAACCCTTTCTTTAGCTATTTGCAACTCTTCGGTGGTCCTTTGCCTTTGACTTTCTTCCTTCTCTTTGAGCATATCATTCTCCGGTGCTTGAGCGGACCTCTCTATCTCAATGGTGTCTTTCTCTTCTTCATAAGTGTTTGTCCCATCATTCACCTTCACATTACCAACTGCTATCCTCCCACTTCGAGTTACAACTGGCACATCTTTGTCATTATCAGCCCTTGAACTTGTCGTATACTCATTTGTACTCTTTTCAAATAGCTTGGGTTCTAATTGAGCTGAAAGTTGGCTCATTTGACATTCAAGTTGCTTGATTCCATCCGCGTGAGAATTTACCTTATTATTCAATGACGAGATGTCAGCCTTCATCTCCTTAAGCATGTCATTATATCCTTCAACCTTGTCTAGATTACGCGATAACAATTCATCCACTCGAAGGTTTCCTGAACTACCTTTAGATCTTGGGCTGTCACTTGATTGCGTGTGATACTCTTCATGATTATATTCTCTCTTCCCAAGGTCATTTTGTTTAGTCCAATCTTCCTTGTATCCTCTCTGCTTTTCTTCATTAAGTGTGTTCCAACCTTGATTCCCACCCGACTTAAAATAGCTCGGGCGAGAACCCTCCTCGAGTCTAAACACTCTTTTTACATCTTTGCTTTCATCAACACTCTCTAACACTTGTTTTCTCAATGACTCCATTTGGGACATCATCTTGCTAATATTCTCGTCTCGCTCTTTCTCCTTGTCAATATTCTCCTTTGTCATCCTAAAATTCAACGGAGACACTTGGTCCTCTTGAGTGTACCACGCCCGATTTATCTTTGTCATTTCATCAAGAAGGGAAGATGCTACTTCAAATGGTCGTAACATTATCCCTCCTCGGGCAGCTGATCAGCTACTCCATTGTTCACTGAGTCTAAACTCCGGTAAAAATATTGAAGTATCACATTACCCGGAAGCCCATGAGTAGGACACTGTAGCAGCAACTTTTGAAATCTCAGCCATGTTTCATGAATCGGTTCCCCTTCTACTCGCTTGAAGTTCTGGATATTGTCACTCAACTTCACCATTTTTAAGGGTGGAAAGAATCTTATGTAGAATGCCTCGGTAAGTTCTTCCCAAGACGCAATGGAGTTCCCCGGTAGATCCGCTAACCACTTGGTTGTTTCCCCCATCGAAGAGAAAGGGAACAACCGAAGCCGAACTGATTCTTGTGAAATATTCTTGAGCGAGAATGAACTACATACATCCACAAAGTTCCGAATATGGTCATGGGGGTTCTCATGATCCATCCCTCCAAATACACCCTTAGCTTGCAATAGTTGCAGCATCGTGCTTGTCACATGGAATGCATCATAACCCACGACCGGAGGTTAGCGAATAGCACCTACGCTCCCCAATTGAGCTTCATTGGCATTATTCAGGTCACCAACATCATCTTGGTGGCCAAGTTGGTTCACGGTGCTTCCATTCGCACTCATCTTTCCACCTGCTCACAAACAACTCACAACAAACACAAAACAAGGTAAGTCGATTCAACTACAACACAAAAAGATCATAATCTAAACTTCTGTAAGAGAATTGTAAACACCACTCCCCGGCAGCGGCGCTATTTTGATAAACTCTCAACTACACCTCATCAAATACTAGGTGTAGACGATCGTAATCTAGTATAAACCCAAAAAAGAGTTAGGGTCGATCCCACAGGGAGTGATACGAGTTAGAATTCAGTTACGGAGTTATAAACGTGGTCTAATCAATTATAGGAATAGAAATTATCGAAATCATTTAGATAAATCAAAGGGGTTGACAACGAATGTCAGATAGGGGAATTAGGTTTGTCAATTAGCAACTACAACAATTAGAAAAATAGGGGAGTAATCAAGTAGATAAGGCATACTTGGGGATGTGACCAATTAATTGCCAATTTCGCTAAATGGGTGATTAGCAATTACTAAAGTTCGCTGAATCTTAGTAGGTAGGCTAGACTATAGATGCAATAAATTTCTCTCGAACAACTATTACGATTCAAGCGAGTTCTCTCAAACCTCAAAATGCATATCACTAGGTAGAATCGAGTTAAGATTCACTCTCTCGAGCTAAACCCACAATAACCCAATTAATATAAACGCCAATTTATAACCTTGACTCTACACCTCTTTCTCAAACAAGCATAGAATACTAACTTAGAATTTCAATCTTCACTACAATTCATAAATTGAACCTCAGCTATAAATCAAACCCACTTCAAAACAACAATAAAATCAATAATTACTAACACCCATAAGCTAATTAAGACAATGAATCACATAATCACACCCCCAAGAATGGGGGTTTTAGCCACACATCATAAAAAGTAAGAAATCAATACTGATTACATTCTCCATAGCTGGGTATTAATCTTCAAGTCCTTACAATGCTTCGATTTAACTTCAATTCCAAAACCCAATTCAAAAACTACTAGAAAAACTCTTCAAAACTAAGAAAAAACAATGTTTCTGTTAAAACTATGAGTTTCACAATGATAGCATCCCCTCATCTCCTTTTAAAAATCAATTTATACGCTTTCAGAATTTGACCTTCGGGGTCATTCGGCGAGATAAGTCGCGTGTCACCAAATAGGTCGGCAACTCGCCAAAGGTCCCTATCCATCAGCTTCTTATCTTGAATTCTAACCACTTTCGTACTGTAACATTGGATGGTCTAGATCGAGCTCACCGACGGGTTCGGCGATGCGCCGTTTACTCTTGTGATCACCGTCTTTGCTTGCACCTTCATTGATAGTTTTGTTACATTCGTCGGACTGAGTTTCGTTCGCCAATCCAATCATCGTGTCACCGATGGATACAATACGTCGACCAATTTCTCTCATTCAAGTGTAGCATGCTGTAATTTTAGGCTAGCGAAGAGGCCACTCGGCGAACCGACGAGTGGCTTTGGCTATCTTCAGCTTTGTTGTTCTTCTCTCTTTTGCCCATTAATGTCCTTTCCTTACCCTTTTGTTTCCCTAGCTTCAAATCAACAGATAAGCATCAGTTTAGAGCATAAATTAGGAATTGAGGACAATAAAACTATGAAAATAAAGACCTAAATGAGTCGAAATTCCAGACTCATCAGGTCCCACGATTCCTATTTGACTCTAAAAATTGGTCTGTCTCTGTTTTGGGTGATTTTGGTGTCTAAACAATCCTATTGACTTTGTGATCCTATTTTACATAGTGTGATAGCGTTTATTGGTCATTCGGAAAGGAAACGCTCTAGCCTTGTGATTTGGAGAGCGCGCACTCGGCCTACAGGTAGGCTACGACTTCCTTTCTAATTAAATTGAGCATGAATGTGTGATTTCAAGATGATGAGTGTGAATTGGGGGTGAGTACCTAGTTATTCCTTCTTTTCTTTCTAGAGACCATGATTTAGGTTGATTACTACTGATTCAAGGTTATTACCATGCTGATGGAGGGCTGTATGTGTGTTGTAGCATGCCATGTGATTTACTTGTTTTTGGAGCATGTTTTGGCCTTCGTCTAGGATAGACTGGTGTTTCCTTAGACCTATGCACCTTGTGACTATGGTATGTCTCCGATGTTTTTTCAGATGTACTCCTTGTACCAATAGTAGACTTGGGTGTGATAGTATGAGCCTTAATTTAGGATTTTGCACTTCTTGTTAGCCTTTTTGTCTCTTCTCCCTATTTCAGCGGCTCCGATGCGTTACTTGAGATTATGTGCTTTCTCGGGATTGGAGTGTTGTCACGCCCTGAGCCTATACCCTGGGTGGGAATGGCACTCGAGAACGATTGTTGGCCTTAAGCGAACCCTTGGCTTGGCTTAACTCATAGCTGAAGTCTTAAATAACATGAAACCGTCTCAAAAGATAAAATCATGCAATAAACTTAGAATGTCTTAAAAGAAACATTCTACTAGCCAAAATGGCAACTCAAGTCTCAACATCAATACTGAAAAATGGAAAAGACTCAAGAACTAACAATAACTAACTGTCTATGAAGCCTCGAACAACTGAGATGGACGTCGGGACAAGACCCACGACATCCTAATGAATTAACTGATAAAGTAAGAAAAAGGGATCCTCCGGAAGCAAATAGGTTCACCAACAACTCTGAAGCTCAACTAGAATCAACGATGCGCTGGATGCTGATCCTGGTTACCTGTATTTGCATCATAAAAGATGTTGGCCAACTGGCATCAGTACATTGAATGTACGAGCATGCGAGGGGAATTGTAAAACAAGACATAATCTTGAAAGGAACTGAAGGAACATACCTGGTCTCAACTCTACTCAACTCATTTCAATATAATGCAATAATATAAATGCAATGTAAAGAAAAGCTTTTAAAACCTGGATAACAATTCTGTGTATTTAGAAATACAATGGTCACTCAGTTTGTATGCAAGGATACAATTTAAACTCCATTTGTCTGTGAAAATACAAGTAATCTCTGTATATATAAGAATACAAAATATAACTGTGGGAGTTTCTCTAACCGACAACCATCACTTAAGAGTTATGTGATGATACAACATTTTACCTCACGCTGCCAGGGCCGTTCTATACCTTGACAATGGTATATAACCTAACTCACTAAGTGGATCCACTAGTCTATGCTAAAAAACACTAAGGAATCATCAAAAAAGTATGACCCTTTTATACCCATGATGGCTACATAGTTTATGGGGGCTGTGAATTGTCTGATCTCTCCCCCATATCGGTGTTCAATACTACTCCCAAAATATTACTAGCTCATATGTTTAAAAACATAACTCTTTCTGTGGTTTGAGATAATTGCTCTGAACTACCCCGAAGGCTCTCTTGGAAATCAGTGTTTCCTCTCTTGATTAAATGTGAAAATCTTTACTCTTTACTGAAAACTAGCTCAAAGGCTCTTTTGGAAATCGGTGTTTCCTTTCTTGATTAAATGTGAAAACATTTACTCTTTGGGAATACATAGTCCCCATATACTCTTTTGAAGAAATGAACTTCACTCTTTACTCTTTACT